>PVIR01016236.1:0-36917 GCA_004026965.1 Petromus typicus | reverse complement strand
CAATGTAAAATAAGGTGAAAGGGGACAATGTTGAGATTGTAACAAAAAAGTAAGGAAACAAATTTTATGTATATGGGGGGGTGGTAGGGTGGGTAGGGCTATGGGAAAAAATGAGAATTAAATTGTGTCTTATACTGGTACAAATCCCCATTATGGAGTGCAATCATGATGTGTATATTTAATGTACCAATAAAGATTAAAAAAAAAAAAAGAAAAAAAAAATACTAGGTGTGGAGACTCACCCCAGCAGCAATCAGTACCGCATACCACAGTGCCGGGCGTGGTGGCTCACACCTGTAATCCCAGCACTCGGGAGGTGGAGGCAGGAGGACTGCTGTGATGTGAATTTGAGGCTGAGCTCAGGGCCAGCCTGAACTACAAAGTGAAACCCTGTCTCAAAAAACAAAACAAAACAAAACAAAAAACAGTGCCCGGCATGGTGGCTCATGCCTGTAATCCCAGCACTTGGGAGGCAGAGGCAGGAGGATTGTTGTGATGTGAGTGTGAGGCTGAGCTCAGCACCAGCCTGAACCACAAAGTGAGGCCCTGTCTCAAAAAACCTAAAAAAAAAAAAAGAAAAAGAAAGCGTTCTTCTCTCGAAGCTGTGCTTGATACAGTGGTTGGTATGAAAGAACAAGAGACAGGAAAACAGGTCAGGAGGCTCCTCTTTGCCTATGGATGTGAAGAGGTACAGGCTGCCCCTCACATGACCTAGACAGCTACTTCCTGGACCTGGAACAATCCCACATCGCTCTGCGGGCTTGACTTTGCATCTTCATAATGGCTTATTCACGTGTCCTACCGCACCTTTACCAAGGGACCTTTTTTTCCTATAACATTCTTCTGGACTAACTTGCTATGAAGAAAGGAAGAAGCCCACGCTGTTGCAAAGAACGAGGTCTCTGCTACTTGTGAGGTCTGGTTTGGTTCTTGAACCAGAGGCTGGAGCTCTCTCAAACAGAGCTTATATTGCTGTCTCCACAGGTGACCAGGAATACTGAGTGAGAGAAGGTAGCCAGTATAATCTGAAAAGTGTCCAGTTCATAATAAACTGACAGTAATTCTTGTCAAGATTTCATTAGCCTTGAAAGATGATCAGCAACATTTCTGAAATAGTGACATAACCAAATAGAGAATGATTAGGCAAAGGCTAAGGCATCTGTCCTCAATATTGAAAGAGGTTTTCTGTAAAAGGCTAACCCATGTTTCCACCTGTGGTTCCGTAAACATTTTTATATCCCCTAAGTTCTAATGTTCCACATGCAGCTGGCCCTTAAGTGAAATGCGCTCCTACCCTGGAATTCTTTGTCTTTTTACCGGAAGCTAAAAATGAAAAGGCTCAGATATGCCAGAGCAAAACAAAAACAGTAATACTAATTAGTAGCTACTAGAGCTGTTCCACATGGCAATAAGCAGTGAATTTATGGTTTTGTTAAGAGTCAGGATACATTTGAAATCTTTTATATAATATTAGATATGAAAATACACACCATCTGGACCTCTTGCTGGTAGCCTTGAAATGTCTACATCTCACAGGAATCAAACCCATTTTACCTGCTAGGGAATAAAACACCTGTTTCACATATTACTTCACACTGGGTGATGAACATTTCCACCATCTCCAGCCAGAAAGAAAAAATGAAACTGTGGCTTCACATTGTTTAGTAGATTTTAAAAAGCTAGCAGGGTGGGGGGCTGTTTTACGATGTGCTTGGAAGAAGGCTCAGGAAATTGCCCTGTAAGAACCCCTAATAATTTGGGGGCATTCTCTGAAACCCTGCTTACTATCAATGAAAAGCCATTTTCTTTTCATTATAAATCTGCTTATGAATACACTCAGTGAGATGAGCCAACCACATTTTGGCTGCCGGTTGCATCTTGTAATGGATGGTCCCCAAGTGGATAGAAGGCTGTAACTCACCAGAGGAACTCTGGTGATGACATACAATAGTTGAACAGTTTATGAATAGCTTTAGAATCTTGAGAGAGAATAAGGCTTTGCATTTTCCTAGGACATCTGTTGTTATTCTATAGATACCCTTCTGCAAATTGAGGGTGGGGAGAGCTTCTTAATGTATCTATCTGTTTCACTTTTGCAAATCCTTTTGTTCTTCAGCTGAAACCAATTTTCCTGATAAAGAATCAAGTTGTTGCCTCTTTTTTATAAAATTAAAGCAATAAAAATGAGCATATCATAATCATATCATTATCTTCCTTAAAAATATCACAGTGATTCCTTGGTATGTTTAAATAGCCAATCAGATTCAAGCTTCCAATTGTCTCATGATTTGGAGGAGTTTCTTTGTTTAAATCAGGATTCAAATAAGATCCACACATTTATATTCCTTTGCAATATATTCCCTGGTCATTTACTCTGGCACCGTATTTGTCATAGACATTGCCAGAGTCTGTGTCTTCAAATTGCATCTCCATGGTGTCATTTCACAAGTTCTCGTATCCTCCAATCTTGGTGTGGTGGGAGGTAATATATACAATATGCAGGATATTGTATATCTGTAGCTCAAAGACTTGATCAGCAGGGGTTTACTGTCAATCAAAGACTTGATGTGATCAAGAGTTGATGATCTGGTTGATGGTATTCCTTCCTTACTGGAGGGTTGTATTGTCTGGTTGCTTCTGTTTCTGTCATATCGGTAGTTGATAATGATTAATATCTAGACCTACAAATGTAGTCTTTGAAAAATATTCCTAGTCTAACCCTATTGTGCCTTCCTTATTTGCTGGCTTTAATAATTCCATAAAGAGAAACGTTTTCCTAATCAATCTTTGGATATCAGTAGAATAGCTGATGGAAGGAAGACCGGCTAACTATTTGATCTTTCCCTTTGTATGTCAATTTCAAAATAGATGATTCTTCTACCTTTTCTAATAGGGATCTAATTTTAATATATCATTATGAACTGGTGGGCTTAAACATTTGAACTGTATCAATACACTGACGTCTTGTACTCCTTGATGGCTTTTATTTTCTAAAGAGAAGACTTTTGATGTGACTGTAGTAAATTTCCTTACTGTTTGCTACAAGATCTTTCAAGCTAATTTTATACATATTCTGTCACAGACCAGTGATCAACCAACCATTCCTCAGATGTGCCCAGCCTACTTTTTATGCCCAAATGATATTTCAGTCTAGACACTAAGACTCATCGGTGTGACTGGTCTGATAAAAAAGGAACAAAGCTGTTTCTTAGGAGGCTGTAGGGAGGGTAGGGCAATGGGAAAAAATGAGAATCAAGATGTGTTATATACAGGTACAAATTCTCAATGTTGAATCTGATCATAATGTATATGTAAAATGTACCAATACATTTTTTTACAAGAAAAAAAGTAGTTCTAGATCTTTTTAGTAGACAGAAAACTTGGTGATATGTATGTCATGCTTTTGTTCAAATCCAGGACCACAGAATTATTGCATAAATTGTTCTGTGTTAGGTCTTTATCTCCTCTCTCCTTTGTTAAATACCCCAGTTCTCAACAATGAGAACTGCAAGATGGAACTGCAACACCTCATAATTATTCACATATTTATTATAGAGAATTGAAAAGCAATTGTTTCATATCACAACATACTTATGTCAAGGTCAAAGTAGCACTATCTCCTCTACCAGTGACACTGGTTACTAACAATATTTTTCTCTTCTTTTTGTGTAATGAGATATTTCTCATTCGAGATGTCAAATTTCAACTTTTGTGTTCTATAAAATTATTTTTCTCTTTCTTATTATGCTACCAACTGTATGTGCACTGGATTTATTTGTTTCATTTGGATTCTCCTTCTAAAAATTGCTTTCTAAATTTTATTTTTATTTTATAAGAAGTGTGTAAAATATTTACGTGGTATGAAAGTTAAATCCACAAACAACACAAATTCAATAAATTCTAGCATCTGTCCTGTCCTCTAGTCCCTCTTTATTCCCATAAACTGCAGACAATGTTTTCTTTTAAAAATTCCTTCCTCCTTGGGGTGATGTGTGTCTTTAATACCAGAACTCTGCGAAGCTGATGCAGAAGGATCCCAAGTGGAGCAACTTAGTGAGAACTTGTTACAAAATTTAAAAATTGGGCTTGATTCTCAGTGCCAAAAAGTTAGTGATATGTCAGTTAAACATAAGTTGATCTCTCGATCTGTCTATCTGTCATTTATTCTAGTCTCTTTAGATAAACAGTGACTTGCTATACATATTCTGAACCACTTTACTTTTTTCCCATCAGCAGCATGTAAAGATACTTACCTTTTTAATTACGTGGTACCCATTTTATGGTCAGACCACAGTTTATTCAACTAGTCTGTTATTTGTATCTCAGTTATTTTCAGACCTTTGCTAGGAAAAATAGTCCTGTATGTCAGAACATATATCTTTTCATATACTTACCAGGATAAATACCTAGAAGTGGAACTTCTGGATCTAAAGCAAAACTTTGATAACTGTCATCAAATTCTCCTCATGTAATAGTCACTCTGTCCTGAGCTCCCAGGGATGTTAATAAGAGAGTCAGACTCCATTTCTGTGGCCAGCATCTATCCATTATCTTTGCTGGGTAGTGATTATTATCTTACTTCTTACTCTATATTCCGGGATCAGAGAAGACAGCCATTCCTTGAAGTGGTATTTGTGGGGAAACGTTTCCACAAAGCAAAATTCTAGGGATTTTTTTAATTTTTGGATAAATGTATAAAACTTCTGTATTCTGCTCCCTGATCTCCATTTATGTCCAGTTAAGTCCTTTGCTCAAAGCAGATCCTAGACTCAAGTTTCCACTGCCTACTGGGTGAGTTGTTTCAATTGATATGTGTTATTTCTCTTCCTCATTATGATTTATGGCAGAAAATAAAGAGAAATAAATATAAAATAAAAATAATTCCCAATTTCAACTGACATAAAAGTAGAAATATTTTGATGTTCTTTCTCTCATAAAGGAAAATATATATAATGTAATATAAATATGTATACATACAACATATATTGTATATATGTCCCCATGTATAATTTATAATAATCACTCTATTATATGCTTTATGATTTCATCTTAAATAACTGTTCTTTCTGTGTTTTCTATTATGACATCAGTTTTAGTGACAGTGCAGCTCTTTTAAGGCTATAATTGCTATTTATAGATTTTCTAACATACACTATCATTATATAAGTGATAAATCCAACTGGATCATGACTTTTTATGTCTTTTATATGTATCTTGAATAATGTTGTTCATACATTATTTTCAACATTTGTGTCTATATTCATTTATAAGAATGGTTTCTTGTCAGACATAGTGGTGCCCATAAACCCAGCACTTGGGAAGCTGAGGCAGGAGGAACACTAGCCTTAGTGACTTAGTAAAAACCTGTCTCAAAATTTAAAAATAGAAAGAGCTATAATTCAATAAGAAGACACTGAGTTTAATTGCCAGTAAGAAAAAAAAAAAAAAAAAAAACAGGTCTGGATTGTAAGAGGTCTGCCTTTGTAAGTGAACTAATGCCATCCTACTTTCTGAGCAAGCAGGTTTGAATTTGAGAGCTTCTTAACTCCCCCTTTTGGATAACTGAAAAAATATTGTCACCATTAATAGCCAAGAAGACAGGCCAACTTTAGTCAGCTGGTGTAAAATGAAACTATACAATTGTTAACCTATGTAGTTGGACTTAAATAAAAGCCAAATAGAAAGCATTACTCCAAATAGGCTTTCAAAAGGGTTTATGAGATCAGAGTAGCTTTCTAAATCTGACCATGGATACTTATATCTTTTAATTTAGGGCATTTGAAAAGCTTGGCTTCAGATAACATGTTGTATGAAGGCTATTTCTGAACTTTCTCTGTGTGTAGAGTATGGAATTAGCATCCTTCTTTGGAAATTGAAACCTCTTCCTTTCAAAACTAACCCCACTCATCAGATTGCTATACATAAAAACTCATTAAATGTTCCTCTGCTGCAAATTTAGATTCTTTGTCAGCACAGATGCCTAAAGGTCAGATATAGTGGCATGAGTCAAATAAACAATGTGCAATATTTCAATTACATTAATACATAAAGGTCTCAAAAACCAGAATCACCACATTATGATTACATTAAAGCCAGAATCTAATTATAATTGTTAATCCTCAAACATGCAGCCCAAGTGTGAGAATAAGGAAGGCGACTTAAAGGAGGTCTCTAGTAGTCACATTTCTGTTCTTTAGTGAAGTTGAGCAGTTGTAGATGGAAGCAACCCGGTCTTCCTTCCACACAAACACAAAGATTATCCCCAGCACTGCCCTCGGCTGGGAGAAGCCATTCAGGGCCAGGAGTAGCTCTGCTCAAAAGCATGCAAATCACTAGCCACCCCGGACACAAAGAAGACAGGTCCAAGGTCACCACTGCCAGCGGCAGGCTGGTGAGCTCTTTGAAGACGGAGAGAAATACAGAGAGCCAGGTTGTTTTCATTTTTTAAGGAACTAGGAGTATTATAAGCAGAAAACTGTTGAATGAGGTCGCAGACAAGCGATACAACAAGGTTTCATTGTATTTCCAAAAGTTCCACCCAAGTGAGAAAATTGAATCACTCTGTAGGAAGAGGGCCCCCTGGAAAGGGATCTGCGGGGTCCTCGGGGCGGGCGGCCCATACGGACGTCAGCTGGGTTCGTTTTGAGGGATCTATGTGATGTGTGTCTTCACCCTCCCAGGCACCTTGACCTGTGAGTGGTAATCATTCTTGCTAATGGACAGCCTTGTAGGGCAAGACCACTTTATAGATAAGGACAGGAAGGCAAGAAAAATCTGAGAGATAATCATTATAATACTTCTACCACTCGTCAAGTATTGACAATTTCCCAGACTTTGAGTCAGTGTATTATAAGCAAGTACATCATTAAACACTGATAATGATCACAGGCGTAGATCACATGATTCTAATGTTAGAAAAGGACACTCAGAGAATGTAATAACTTCTTCCCATAGACAAGGTGCAGGAGAATGGTGCAGTCAGAATTTGAACCCAAACCCGCCAGGTTCCAAAGCTTTTCTATCCTCTTACAAAAAGTTCTCTAGCGAAGAAGCTCCTTTCGCACCACACTGAATAAGCAGTCCTGCTGCTCCACATTTCTGGCTGAGCTCTCACTGAGGGGCACCCACCAGGCCTGGAGGGCTATCCTGCTCCTGGACACTGGTGGCTGCTGGAGGCTGGGTGACAGCTCCCCCGGGGTGCTGTCATTGTAGCTGTTACCATGGTTACTTGGGCCCACAGTGTGGCCACCCAAGTGAGATTTTCCCTTCCTTCTGCCTTGGTTGTTGTCATTGTCACTGGTGTCAATTCTCACCCAGGCCTCTGTCTCTTTCAAAATGTGACAGAGTGTAATACCCAGTTTAAATCATTTTGTGGGGACTCTGGTGTTGTTAATGTCAATAATGGAGCCCTTCCCCAAGGTACACTTGGCACACCGGGCACGGCTAGCTGAATGGAGGCTCTGGAAGCATTCCCCTGGAATCACTCTGCTTGGCAGGCTGCCTCTTCCTACCCACAGGGATGTTTTCCTCATCTCTGGGCCCTGAGGATATCTGTCCCTTCCCTGCCCTCTCCTGAAGGGTTGCCTTCTCCTGGATGAGGTGTGCTGGCGATGCAGGGAGCCAAAGCCAGTGTCACATACTTCAGAGAGGGGAGGAGTTCGACTCCTGGCGCTATTGCTGTTTGACCTTGTGTAAATTCCTGAGTCTCCCTGAGCCTCAACTGTTCATTTGCCCAGTGAAGACAACACTGGTACCTACTTCACAGGACTGTTGTGAGGACTAAGTGAGTTTAAAAACATAATGTGCTTCAAAGAGCTTTGATTCATAGTAAATCATATAATGTTTATTTAATAAAACAGATAACCTTCCATCAGAACGTTTCCGACATATTGTCATAAAGGGGGGGGGAGTGAAGCTGGAATTTTGAGAACTAGTTAGAACATTACTCTGTGCTTTTGCAGACTGGGAGAAAAAGATAGGAAACCACAAGGACTGCAGAGGACAGAGCCCAGATGGCCACAGGTGCCCTCAGCTGAGGCTGGTGTGTACACACGACCCCCCGCGGGCCTTAAAGGGGTCACAAGCTGAGCTTGACATGGGCGGAGTAGAATAATGGCACATCTGGAATTCGAAGTCATCCAGGTGAGCCCAGGAGACAACCTCACAGGAGCTGAGAACATAGTCCCTCATACATAGCTCCAGATGGGTGAAGAGATCTTGTATAACTGAAAGTAGGGGGAAAAGGCCCTGGAAATAGAAAATTAACCAGTGTGGGATTTCTCATTATGTAGAATTCATTTGACTATTTAAAGCGGAAAAAAGGGTAGACGATGACTTCCTCTCAAATTTATCAGTTCTATTGATATTTTCTACTTTTTAACTTGGCTTAATGAGTATTCGTTATAGCTATTTCTTGGGTAACTTTGCCTGTCATGTGGACACTGAAGTGGGAAGTTTCCCAGCAGCCTGAGAACCTACCACCAAGAAGAAGGCAACTACAAAGTTTGCCTTTCTTTATTTCCTGTTAGTTTGCTTCGCTTTCCCTCTCCTTTAACCCCTCCTCGCCCCTCCCCCTCTCCCGCCCCTCTCTCTCCCCTTCCCTGCCTCTTCCTTTCTCTTTTTTCTTAGGACTGGGGATTGAAGTCAGGGCCTTCCCACTGAGCTTCACACCCAGCCCTCTCCCCGGGCCTCAGGATGTGCTGGGTTAAAACATGCACCTCCCCTCCCACAAGGCAACATTTGCCTTCCTAAAGATTTAGAGGTTTATCCACTGCTTGCTAATCCCCCTCTTTTGACATAAGAAAGAATTCTCACAAGGGTAAAGATCCACGGAGAGGGATGTATTCCCCAGGGGAGGGATATTTCTGCCCTTTGCCAACACTAATGTGACTTTCACTACATACATGTGAAGTGGTGGGTGCCAAGGGGAAACTCAGCCCCTGTCTCACTCTATGCCGCCCCAACAGACTTTCTCATCTGCAAGGAAGCCATCCTGATGGGCTGACACCCCTATTTTTAAGACTTGGTGGAGCTAGGCTTAACTGGTTCAGTTATCTGGATGACAATGGTGATTCTCCCAAGAATAACATGCAGGCCCGGTACTTAAGTACCAGGATTCAGCTTTGTCATTTACTGGTTGTGAGACCTTGAGCAGCTTTTTAAACTTTTCTGTGTCCCTCAGGTTGAAAAAGTGGTGATGATGATGATAATGACCATTTAATTTCTAGGAGGGTTAAATAGCTCATACAGTTGTGATTAATACTTAAAAAGTACTTGTATTATTTCTAGCTTATGATGTGGACTCAGGACAAGCTGGCTACCCTGGCGAGTACCTGATGTAATCCTTTCTAGCCATGCAGGAGAGCCGGGATGGTTCAGTCTGTTGAATTCTGTGATCTCTACACTGGATACCCAGAGAAGTCACAGATGAGCCCTGGTAAAGAAAAAAGGCCTCAACACTCAGAGTGGCTTGTAATCCTTGGAGCTGGTTGCTGACAGTGTAAGAAAGCTTCCTGGAAGAGCTTCAAGGGACCATCTGAGACACAGGCCCGGTGAGAATGAACCGTCAGACAAGCAGCCTGGCTACTTCACAGTGGCCAGGTGACCGGAGAGAAAGAGAAGGCTGATTACAACACAGCTGCAGGACTATCCTGCTGTCCTCAGATTCCCTTGATATGAATCCTACAAAACTTAGAAGCCATGAAGAAAACCCAAAGCATTATTTTCATAGAAATCCCTGCTGGATTATTATGAGGAACAGAAAAAAAAAAAAAAATCCTCATGAAATGGTTTTCCCTTGCCAAGAAATGGAGGGAACTTTCTGAAGCCTGGAAAAAAAAAGTCAGAGTCCCAATGGCTGTCTGTGGAGAAATCTGAACAATTTTCCTGTCCTCAGGAAACTTCCATTTCAGTTGTTTGATACTGAAGGGACTCCAGAGGCTGGGAAGACTAAAAGTCTCCTTAATTGTGCTTATTCTGGGAAGTCACAGCAGAGTGGACAAGCTCCTTTTGCAGAGTTGCGGGTCTGTCAATTTTCCAGGACTGGCCTGGCTGACCTGCCTCAAAATTCTGATTTTTGGTGGAATATTTTCCTCTTTTCCCTTCCACGTGTTCTCACGTAGTGTCTTTGTCTCAGTCCCAATGAAAGCTATCGGATGTCTCTGAAGGTGACTCCGTCCGCTGTCTGCTTTGGCTCCAAGGGGAACTTTAACAGTCTTGTGTTCTGTCTCCTCCTACTCCAGCTTCTCTGCCTCACCCTGCCTCTTGCTTTCCCTCCAGAAGAAGTGAGGGTTTGTTCACAAGCCTTGCTTTGAGACAGAGACATTCATCTGAAGGGGAATGCACTCCACCCCTTGAGAAAGAAAGAAGAGGAGCAGTCGCGGTTATGAATGAGAGGCTGCTGGTCCCACCATCTCTGCTCTGGGTGAGGGGCTTGGCTTCCATTCATGCCCCCCCCCCAGCTCCCTCAGCGTGGTGACTGCCCACAGGAACCAGAAGCCACAGCCTGTGGCCTGGTCAGGACGCAGCCCTCAAATGTACATAGATCATTTACAGAACATTAGCTCACAATGCCCCTGGAAATAAAGGAGTTTAATAGGGTTTGGGGTCAGACAGCCTGCACCTTGCTTACCCTCTGGGGCTCTGGGTTTCATCTAGGGCATAGTCCTTGATTGTTAATTTTCTGAAATCCAGTAAAAACCCCTTGTTCTAATGACTTTCTAATGAATTTCTCCAAGGGCCCTAACTCCCTGGGAGCTGAAGAGTCTCCACATATCCAAGTTGTTGAATTATCAGTTCCTTAAATAGAATACTTTAATTTATTGCTGAATGCCTTGACAGTTGCCCTATTTATCTGATATTGTTAATGTGACTTAATCTAGTTGAAAAGAAAGAAAAGTCTGGTTGGCGCCACAAAATGTGAAGGAACTCTCTTCCCCTTCTGACTACAAAGCAGGCTGCCTAATTGTACAAATACTTGTGGCTTTGGCAAAGTTGCATGTCAATTTGTTGTTTTAATATAAAGCAGGAAAGGTTGGGAGAGTGCTAAAGAAACAGGACCTGCGTGCATGTGATGCGCTGAGTTGTTGGAGAAGTTGCTGAGATAGGACTCTACGAGTAGAAGCATGCCGGCACTGTGCAAGGAAATATTTGGGGGGGGGGGCGGGATTTCCTTGGTTGTGGAGAAGAGCCAATAAACAAAACAAGTAAAAGCCTGCCCTAGAGGTAAAAATAGGTTTTTTTTCCTCTTCACAGCTATGTCTTCATTCAGTTGTTCTCTGCATTTGATTTTGGCTTTAGAAATTGGTTTAAGGATTATAAAGAAAGGAACAATTTAGGGAGGCATCATACTTCTGGAAATTAGAACACCTAACAGTGAAAAGCAATTAAATCATTAAAAATTTGCAAATATGTCTTTCTTTATCTTTAAAATAGATGTGGTGTCCCGTTGGAAAGATGAATCAGTTCACGGCTGGGATTTGCTCAGAGACCCTCACGTGGAAGTTTTACTGCTCTGCTGTATTTATTTGTCTGAGTTAAAACTTCTGCTCTCCCAGACAGTTCTTCTCCGACCTTAATGCGAATGTCAGCCCCTAGAGGTTTCCTGTTAAAACCTGGATTCTGATTCAGCCGTTTTGGAGTGTGGCCCAGGAAGACCGCCTCTCTAAGGAATTCTCAGTGCGCTCAACCCTGCTGGACTGTGCCCTAAGCAAGGCCCAGCGTCCTGTTACTCCGATGCAGGTGTACACTGGAATCACCTGATGATCTTCTTACAACTTCCCAAAGATGGGCCAAAACCCTACCAGCTCCAGGGCCGGGCAGTGGAATATTAAACACAATAATGGAACCAAGTACAGAGCCCACACGCTGTCACTCAGGGATGCTGCCGTGATCCCTGGCTCTCAGGGCATGTGAGGGGAGCACCCACGTGTGTCAGCCCAGAAAGTATAAACCAAACCACGTCAGACAGCAAGGTCGGTTCCAGAGAGGACAAAAACCTGGCCTTTCTCAGCTGAAGAGCAGGCTTTGTCTCCCTGTAGCCAGAGCCAGTGGTTGTCTGCCAGACATCTGAAGATCCTTGGACTTTGGGAAGGAAAGTAACAAGGAGAGTTATGCTGGGGAAAGCAGCTTAGTTGCTGCAAAGAAATTAAAAATGAGGTGACTGTATAATGCAACAATTCCACCTCGGGGGATATACTCAAAAGGATAAAAAATAGGGTCTTGAAGAGGTATTTGTATGTCTACATCTATAGTTTCATTATTCATGGGAGTCATTAAGTGGGAGCAATCTGAGTGTACTGCAAAGATGAATGGATAAACAACATGTGCTCTGCACATGGATCCAACGGGACAGCATTCAGGCTTAAAAAGGCAGGAGAATGACACACAAGCTACAGGTAGACAAAACTGAAGTGGAACAAGCAGACGGAGGACAAATGGGGTACAATTTAAATTACTTGAGGTGACCAGAGTGTTAAATTCATATAGACAAAAGGAAGATGACATTTCCAGGGGCTAGTGTAGGAAGTTCCTACTCAGGGGACACAGTTCCAGCTCTGTGAGACTTAGAGTTCTGAAGATTGGGTGCACAGCACGCTGGCTGCCCTTGACACCACTGGACTGTGTTTTCAAAATGCTTAAGCTGGTAAATTGGGTGTGCATTTTCAACAATTTTTTTAAAAAATAGTAATAAAAAATAACCAATGGTGGTGGCACCCAGAGGAATTATGACGCCAGCCTGAGCTACACAGTGAGTTCAAAACCACCCTGGAACATAGCAAGACTTTATATCAAAAAAAAAAATTAAGAATCTTTGGAGCATTTGAGAGGACAAGGAATCAGAACAATGATGGCTGTATGTGATCTTCTTCCTTTTTAAAAAAATTTTAAAATTATTTTTGGTGCATTTTCTATATACATTATGATCACAGTCAACATTGAGAATTTGTACCAGTACATGGCACATCTTATTTCTCATTTTTCCCCATACCCTGCCTTCCTTACAACCCCCTTTTTAACTATTTTGGTAATGGAAATATAAACTAGTAAAACCATTATAGTGATCTTCTTTCTTTTCTGGGCTTCTAGGATCTAGATAGCCCCAAGTCTCTGAGAAAGATGCATATAAAAGTATCGACAGGATATTTAGCTACTAAAATGATAACTCTATCAATAGAATAACAACTGAGAATTATTATGTGCCAAACATTGTGCTATGCACTTTATATTAATTATTTGTATTTATCCTCATTTTAATTCCTCACAGTAAGTTGAAGTACAATACAATTTCCTGGTGAGGAAATTAAGGCTGACAGGAGTTAAATGTATCTGAGAGAGTAAGAGTTGGGATTCAAACCAACACTAAAATTATACCCCTAACTACCACCGCATCGTATGTATACAGTTTTTGATTAGTCAATATGAATATATTTTTCAGTCTTAAAGCCTCAGGTTACATATTGTTTGCAGGGTGAGACCCATTTAGAAAAAGTGTCACAGAAAAAGAGTAGTTGCAAAACTACTCAGGTATTTGAAAAGATTAACTACTCAGCCACAAAAGGGTTTAGATTGCAGCATGAGTGCATTTAGAAGCACTCTGCCCTCATAAACGTCTCTATGTTGATTTATTGTGTTACTAGAGATCTCTTGGATTAAAATAAAGCCAGGCAATGGTATATTTTCTGTAAAAGACCTCTTGAACTTTGAATCTGTATATAGATTTATACTACTTAAGGACTAAAGTAAATCTGAGGTTGATTATTTTTCTTAAATACTTCATTTAGAAATAAAGACAATATAAGATTCTCTATGGAATGACATAGGAATAAACAAACATCCCCTAACACACACACACACACACACACACACACACACACACACACACACACACACACAACAACCACTGTCACTTTTGAAAACAAGGAGAGATTAGCTAAATCATTGTCTTTGAGATTAATCTGAAGCAATATAGCATGTATTTGTGGAATGACTCAGGAGTACATAGTACAAGTACTCTAATCCTGTCTCTTTGCTTTTCTGTATTTTCCATAGGTTTTGTTGGCTGCTTCATATCAAGGGTGATTACTCCAATGAATACCATCTGCACCTGAGCTTGAAGTACTATAGTACTTCATCAGGTAATAAACTATCTGCATGTTTATCTCTTTCTATATGATAGTTGCTATTGCTCTGTACTTTGCATATCCTATTTCATCTGACTCTCACGAGCTAGGTGTTGTGGTCCTCATATGTACATAGGAAAACTGAGGCCTGGGAAGTTCGAGTGACTTGTCTAAACTCACAGAGGTTATCATTAGCAGAACCAAGATTTGTGTTAGCAAATATTAGGTGCTGCTGACCCTTAAACTTGAGTGTTCCCAAGAACACTACCAGAAAGAGTCAGGACCCAGAACAAAATTGTGAGGAACATTTCAACAGGCAGCGAGTGGGAGTTAACGGAGAGTGAGGTCAAGGACACACAGAGGGTTTCCCTTTACCTGTCCCTCACCTCTTCTACGTGTCCCTTCCCACTGCATGACATGCTATACTGTCAGTAATCACTGAGCTACTGCTATGTGTCACTAATGGTCCCTTTTTATGGTGGAATATTTTTTTTTCAGGGTTCAGGGTTCAAATGTGTGAATGTTTCTCCAGGTATTAATTAATGTATCAGCTCCTAAAAGTACCTGATGTCTGAACAGAAGGGAAATGAAAGTATACTTGGGCTGATACAAAAGGGATAATTTTGAAGCCCACTTGGGTGTCTAAGAAAATGGACAGATTTAGGAGCACAGAAGGCATCCCTTCTCCTACTCTACTGTTTATAAACTGAGTCCTGATTTAGAGAAAAAACAGAGGTCTCATTTAAGCCAAAATAGAAGTGAGACTAAGTGGATAGTAAAGATTGGGTGATCTGACTAGAGGAGGAAATGCTGGCTGGGAATGAGAAAAGGTGAACCTGTTGTATGAGGCAAGGTGTAAGACTTAGACTCTAAATCAGTGGATAATAGTAAAACGGAGTAGTAGTGAGTCACTGTGTGTTTTTGTTTTTTGAGACAGGGTCTCTCTTTGTATTTCAGGGTGGTTCTGAGCTCACTATGTAACCTAGGCAAGCCTCAAACTCACAGCAATCCTCCTGCCTCTGCCTCCCAACTGCTGCAATTATAGGCATGAGCCACCATCCCAGGCACTGTGGTATGTGGTACTGATTGCTGGTGGGCGTGAGTCACCATGCCCAGCATTGTGCTATGTGGTCCCTGGGGATCAAACTTGGAATCTTGCACTTGCAGGGCAAGTGCTGGAACCACCAAACTAAATCCTCGGCCCATCACTGCATGTTTTAGATCGGAAAAGTGACAGATCCAGGATGTAACGTGAAGGATAATAAAATGAGAAGTAAGACAAGCTCAGGTGCAGATGGTATTCATTGGAGTAATCACCCTTGACATGAAGCAGCCAACAATACCTATGGAAAATAGAGAAAAGCAAAGAGACAGGATCAGAGATGAGTTTTAGCCTCAGAGATTCTGGAGAGGTCTTTAAAGAAATAAGCAAGTTAAAAGTTTAAGAAAGATGATGATGAGCTTAATTCAAAATTGTGGTAAACATAGATTCCTTTGGGTAGAATTCATATAAACTCCCTGATTTTAAAGTCAGTGCATTTTTTATTGTTTTAAACACAGTAGAATGATTGGATTATAATGACATTAGCTGGAAGGGTTTGACTCTTCAGTGTTGGCCAAAAGTCCACATGATAAATGTTCACATGATATTACTTAGAGATGTGGGAGCCCTTAAAAAGTAGGGGCTAGTGGGAGGTCTTAAGATCCTTGAGGATGTGCCATTGAAAAGGACAGAATGTCCTGAGCCCATCCTTTTTTTTTTTTTTTTGCTTTTCTCCTCATGGCCATGGGGTGGGCAATTTTGCTTCTACCAGGATGTGCTGCCCTGCTACATGTCCAAAGCAAAAAGGTCAATGGATCATGAACTACAACGATGAACCAAAATAAACCTTTTCTCCTTCTAAGTTGATTGTCTTGGGAGTTAATTACAATAGTAGAAAGCTGACTAACACACCAGCCAATATACACGGAGTACTTTATAAATTCCCAAACATTGTTACATATTCACTAAGTGGCTAGACTTGCAGCTTGAATCTATGACTTCTGTTCAATCTAAAGTGCATGTTCTCAGAAATGAAACAAATACGATGTACATGTGTAAATACCAAATGTGAGAAACTGAATGTGAAAATGAAACCACAATGTATGCTATGTGACAGAGGAAGAAAATGTTCATAAGGGAAAGGATGGGGGGGAAGGAATGAAGAGAAAGAAAAAATTGAAAGTAAGAGGAAAAAGTGTTCATGGAGGAAGGGAATGAAGGGAGGGAGACAGGAATGGGAAACAATAAGAATGAAGATATATCATTTACAGGTACAAACTCTTTATGAGGAACATGATCATAATGTGTTCCTAGGATGCACCAATAAACTCAGTATATAAAAATGAAAACCAACCAACAAAAATAGTCTGCGTTGTCTTCTCTAATCAGGTTGCTGACCACTCTTCTCAATGATAAGAGGCTATAAAATGATCAAACTAATCTGAAGGGAGATTTTCAGCCATAGGTGAGGAGGAGAGAATATCTGTCTATAGAATGTCAGCAGTGCTTATCGAGAACTCTTCAAGTAACTAATAGGTTGGCAGCTATTTTTCCTGGAAGTGGAATTTTCTCGGAATTGTAACCACTGGGTAATAGAGTGGCATCTCTGTTATCTGCTCTGCCCTTTACTATTTTGGTACTCTGTCTTTAAAATGAAACAGACTATTGGTCAGGCCCTGGAGAGAATAATGAACTTCCCTGAAAACAAAAGGTCTTGGTTAATGTGGCCAGCAAATAATTTAGCTAGTCCTAGAGTGATAGATGAAATGGCCCTGGCCAAGCCAAGCACATGAAAATATACTATTAGTTTTCCTTCAGTTTTATGGAAATATCTTATTGCACAGCATAAAAATCCACTAGTTGTAGCTGTACAATTCATTCATTTTTTTAGTAAATGTAGAGAGAATTGCAGTATTTTCCTCACCCCCAAAAGTTCCCCCTTGTCCATTTCCAATGAACCCCTGCTCCTACTCTTAGTGCAAGGCAACCACAGATCCGTCTTCTGTCATTGCTTTGCCTCTTCTGCACATCTCATCTCTCAAATCATACAACACATGGCCTTTCACACCTGATTTCTTTTACTTAGCATGTCTTTTGATGCCCACTATCTTATATGCCCACAAGTATTAGTACTTCAGTTCCTCTTAGTGTTCGATAACATTCCTATATAGCCGTACTATGTTTGCTATCCACTGGCAGGTTGGTGTCACATTAGGTAGTTATTGCTTATTGTAAATAATGGTACTGGGAACATTTATGTGCTTGTCTTTATGTGGACATATATTTTGTCCTTTATAGATTCCTAAGAATAGAACTGGTAGGTTGTGTGGAAAGTTTAATGTTTTAAAGGACTGCTATACTTTTTCCAAGATAGCTAATCCCTGTTTGGATTTCTACCAGCAATGCGTGAAGGCTCCACGTCCCTATCTGTAACCTTCTCAGATTTGGTGATGTTGACCTTTTTACTGGGGCCACTTTTCTGAGCATATAGTTCCATTTCATTATTGTTTCAGTTTATATTCTTTAATGATTAATAATATCAAGCATTTTATGTACTTACTATTTGTAATTCTTTTTGATGAAATGTCTATCAAATTGCTCATTTTATAATTGGATCATTTGTCTTGTAAGATATAATACTTCTTATACTCTGCATAAAATCCTTTATTAAATATCTGATTTGCAAATGTTTTCTCCCAGTGTGTGGTTTATTTTTTCATTATCTTGGTGCTGTCTTTTAATACATAAATGATAAAAAGTTTGATAAAATGCAGTTTATCAGTTTTTTCCTTTAATGATTACCTCTTATTTTAGTAGCCAAGAACTTTTTGCCCAAGCTAAGATCACAAACATTTTCTTCAGGAAATTTTATTGTCTTTCCTCTTGCCCTTAGGTATATAATCCTTCCTTCTAACACCTATAGAAAGCATATGAAATAATTCTGTGTTTACTGGAATCACACAGACTCTAATGTCATTTTCATCTTCAGCATATTCTGGAGGTCAAGAAGAAAAGAATCCCTGAAGGTTGAGCCTCTGGTGGGAAAATGGCTTGTTGTGTGACTTTGATGTGAGTAGGGAGGATGAGAGGACAGGGCTAAGATGTGCTGCAAGTGTGTCCTTTTTCAGGTCAGCCAATCAGAATGTGCTAGATGCAACAGCAAGTAGAACTGGCCATCTGGCTTCAGCCTAAAAATGAAAAATGACTATTTAAATCTGCTGTCTATCTGCTCTAGGCATTACTTAGTACATCTGCACGCTCGATAAATAAAAATCAATTATAAATTCCATTTCTCTTTACAAATCTCTGTTCATTTGGTTACAGAAGTGCTCTGGGCACAGGTAAGAGAGGACAAGGTAATGAGGTAAGATAAACTTGACTTAATTGGCAAAGATCATTTGGACTTTTGGGGGCAATTGAGGATTTTGTTAGATCCATTAAAACATTTCAAGAAGGCAGAAATCTCCTTAAAACTTTCCTTTCCCAAGCCCTCAGCCACTTGAAACCGTGCTGTGGTTGTTAGAATCCCAGGCTCTCTCAAACTGAAGTTTTCATATCTTTGCCAATTATAACAGGAGCGTTCATAAACAACCACCACAGGGCTAATAAATAACACCTCAACAAAAGATAAGCAAACAGTGATGAGAGTGGAGGTGAGGAAGGAAAGGCACTATGCTCAGGGAACAGCTTTGCACATCTGCCCGGCTGAGCGGAGGGAAGGGAAGGGGAGGGGTGCCCGTGGGGACCAGAAGGGAACACGCTCGACCCTGTATCTGTGCACAGCAGTCAGTCATCTCTTCAGAGAGCAGAGCTGAGTCAGGGCAGGACTAAGAACTGACACCACACGTTGACCTTTTTAAAGGAACGTTGATCACAGAATAATGTATTAACACATAATCCCCAGAATATTTGAAGTTTTCTCCCATCAGTGGTGTTGGGTCATATGGCTCATTCTGCACCCTACACTTTTTACTTATTAATACTTTTAGAGGCCTTTCCAGATGAGGACATAAAAACCACCCATCCTGGTGGTCTGGACATGATACTAAGAGTGCATGGATCCTGTGCGGTGAGATGACATGAATTCACATATTATCTCTGTCCAGCTATGTGGCCAATTAGAGAGTTCTTACCCATGTTAAAGAGTCAATATGTCAAAAATTCTTACAGTTTTGGGCAGGGATTTAGATCAGTGGTTCCAGCGCCTTCCTTGTAAGCACAAGGGGCTGGGCTCGATCCCCGGTAACCACATACAACAATGTCAGGTGTGGTGACTCACACCCATCAGCAATCAGTACCGAACACCATAGTCCTGGGCATGGTGGCTCAAGCCTGTAATCCCAAAGTTCTTAGAGTCTGTTACCTTATAAGTGGCCAAGAAATGTTCTCTGATTATTCAGTCTAATAACAATGTGGTGTGTCTACAAATTTCCCTCCTGATGCATATTTAGGTTGTCAAGAATTTTTGCTCCTATTAACAATGAACCCTTCAATTCATGCCCCTAAATATACTTCCTAAATATACTTCCATATAAGTGTTTCTAGGGGGGTATATATCAATAAGTGGAACTGCACAGATGTTGGAATTATGCATGTTCAATGCAGCCGTAGTGCCCAACTGGCCTCCGATTTATATTTCTGTTCATGTGCCAGAGTGCCACTTCTTCCCTCTTAGTATGAATTAAAGTGTTCATTGTTCATTCCTCTAAAAACAGAAATGGCTCTGCTTTAATATTTTAATTTGAATTCCCCTAATTAGTAACGGGAACAAAAATATTTTCACAGGTTGATTGGTCCTTGAGATTTCCTCTTGGGTGAATTCTCTCTTCATCACCTTTGGCATTTTTGGATTGAGCAGTTTGATTTGGAGAGTTTCGTTGTTAGTTCTGCATGATCATACTTGGTTTGTAACATGGGCTATAAGTATTTTTCCTCCAGTCTAGGTATTAATCTATTGAAGTACTGTAAGGAATATTTAGACCATTCCCAGGTAGTCTTAATGAGTGAGATCTCAGGAGAATTAAACTGCATAGAGACCACCCTGGCCACACTGAGACCACAGCTCTGAAAAGCTGAAACATGACAAGGACAAGCCTAGCACTATGGACATAGCCAAGGAAAGACCTTCTGTGCCAGACACCCTCAGCCCCACCCCCCACCACTCAGACATGGATAGTTGCAGAAGGCCTTGAATTTTGTTAGTCGCGATCTTTTTCATGCCTGGAGCTGTGGTTCCCTCTGAAATATGGCTCCAGGTGACCTGAAAGTCCTCAGGTAGAGGCACAGAAGACATGTGAAAGAGAAAATCAAATAAACTATTGAGAAATTCCTCTGGGACCTTGGTACTCAAGTACTGACAGCAGCATCTCCGGGACCTGGCCAGAGGTACAGAATCTCACTCCTTTTCTAGACTGACTGAATAAAAATCTACATTGTAGCAAGAGTCTCAGACAAGTTGTGTGTCTGTGAGAGTTTGTGAGGCACTCTGACGGGCACGTTTGAACAGGCTGGATCCATCTGCTTGGTGGACCTTGAGTTTCACTGAGTGTCTGGTATGAGCTGCATCTTGTCCTTCCTAAAATTTACATGCTGAAATCCTAACTCCCAGTATGTTTCTTATTTGAAAATAGGATTACAGAGGATGTCATTAGTTAGTAAGAAGTCAAACTGGAGTTTGGTGGGGCCTTTATCTATTAAAAGGGAGTCCTTCTAAAAAGCAAGCATTTGGGCACAGACCCACCTGCGGAGATCACCGTGCTAAGATGAAAGGGCACAGCAAAAACCACATAGTGCCAAAGTTGGCTAGAAAATCACCAGAAGGAGACAACCCTGCCAACACCTTGACCCTGGACTTCCAGTTCAAACTAGGACAACATGTCTACCGTTCAAGCCACCCACCCTGTGGCACCTGGTTCCACAGCACTAGCAAACTAATACACTGTTCTTAGGTCTCCCTATGGGACAGGATGTGTGGCTCACTGGGTTTATCCTATAAGTAATAAAGTACAGGAGAGGGAGTATATTGGGTAAAAAATGCCTCTTCTCTCAGGCAGCTCTGGTGTGACAGCTGCCTGTGTGTCCTAACTTCCTCCAAAGTCAGGTGCTCCCTCCCTGTGTTGTCTACAGTTGTCCTCTGGTGGTGTTCATGCCAGAGCTCACAGTCAGCTTCCCCTGTTTCCCAGGAGAAGTGGGAAGCAGTTACCCAGGGTTGGAAGAGAATGACTGAACAACAACCGCCATCCTCCTCGCCTGTGCACTTTTGCTCAAATGTTCTAACCCATGGGGTGCTTAGGGGGACTTCGCACCAGCCAAATTAAAAGTAAAAATGGATTTGAAAGAGTAGCCATTCTTTAGCATTCATTAGTGACTCAGAGAAGTTCGTCCCAAGGCTCCCAGTGTACTCACAGCCTATTGACACAGAGTCTGTGGCCTTTATTGAATCAAAAAGTAGATAAATCATCATCTTCGGAATCAAAATTAGTCACTTCCTATCAGGGTTTCTGGAAATAGACAGTTCCCCGGGCAGCAAGATGCTCTCACCACTGACTGTCCTTCTCATAGTTTATCTCTCTCAATGAAAACATGAAGTTGACTTTGTTCTAAAGAGATCTACTAGAATGATTTCAACTGTGTTTGGAAAGGCTTCATTTTTTCAAGTAGTAACAGTTCATGTTTATTAAGTAGTTAAATATTGTAGGCACAGGGCTAATATTTCATGTGTGAATACTTGAAATAAATCTTCACTATATTCATGAAGGCAAAAGGTTGGATTATTCATGTGGTACAGCTGAAGACACTGGGCTTATAGAATCTGATCTAGCTGTTCCAATATGGCTGCTAATAGGTGGGGTGCCATCTTGCAGGTCACCCTCAGCAGAAGCCATGAAAACCACTGTAGATGGGCTGGAAGGGAGGCTCACCTACACATGCTCTGCTCCTGAGGAAATCTTTGTCCCTGGAGCTACACAGCAGTAGGGCTGAGGGAGCAGAAAACAACAGAGGCAGAAAGGATGGAATGATGAAATTTGTTCTGCAGATAACCAGGTGCAACAGCTAAATTCAAATGGGAAATCCTTTCTGCAGGTGAATTCACTGAGTCTGAATTTCCCTGAGAAGGGGAGCAGGAGAGTCAGCGCAGCTTCTCAAACTTGAGCAGGCCTCAGAGCCCTGAGGACTTCTTAGAGTGTGGTTCCTGCTCCACCCTACAGAATCCTGGGTCACTTGGCCCTGGATCTGGCTGGAGAATTTACTTTTCTAATGCTGCTTTGGGGTACACTTTGAGAACCCCTAGGGCAGGGGTTACAGCATGGCCTCCAGACTCAAGAGAGCTAAATTTAAGTCTCCATCGGGCCACTGAACAACTGTGTGATCTTGGGAATGTTGCCACTCTTCCCTGTACTTTTGTCTTATTCAATATAAATGGGGGCTAAAGATTTTACCTCATCTTACACATTCATGCCAAAGTAGGAACAAGTTTGTGACCATTACTCCTTCAAAAAAATGACACAAGGCTAGTACTTATTAGACATTGAACAAATGTTATGCTGTCACCACCGTCATCACACTTTGATCCTTATACACATGGTTTATTCTTGCACTTCTCTCTTCTCCAGCATGCCAGACAACTTTGTGTTTTTGTGAAAAGTGAGTCTTCAGCGCAGGTCCTACGTCATGGGCTTGGTGTGAGGATTAAGTGGGTTCCTCTTCATAAAGGATCCAGCACCAGGCTACATACATGGCCAGAACTCATTATTATCTTCTTTTCCTCCAATAAAATATACATTGTAGTAATTATTTCACATACTTAACATTAACCCTCAGAATAGCCCTGTAGGTAAAGAAAAGTTCTCATCATTTTATGAATGACAATTTGAATGAAAGCATCACAGGTTAAGTTACTTGCTGAGGATTATTCAGTGGTTAATATTGAAACACAGAGCTATTTGTGACCAAAAATCTAGGTTATGTTGCACTCCTGCCGAGCCTTGTAACTCACTCTGGGATAGACCGAGGTCTCCTGGAAGGGTGGCTGTGAGTGCTAAGAGCAAGCGAGATTCTGCTTTAGAAACAGAAATTTGGAGAATGTTCATCATTGAACTGGTTCATGAAATGGACCAACACTTGTTGCCATCACAACTCCCCTTCACTTTTTAAACAAAGTGACTCAGTTTGTCAGTCTTCACTCAGAACGAAGGCAGAATGGCCGCCAGCTAGACTCATGTGTACCTACTTTCTGAATCGTCAGCTAAGAAGTTGTTACTTTCCTGCTAATTCTGTGTCTTATTCTCTCCCTGGGTCGCCATCTACCCATGTGGTCAGACACAGGACTGCTGGAATCACAGTTATAACTGGCAAACTTAATGTCACAATGCTGGATGCAGATTTCCCCTCAGGAAGAAGTATTTAAGGATGATCTAGGCACTGGCTTTGAATCCACCAGAGTCAGCTACAGGATGAAAATGATTTTTCTTTCTATAACTATCAAGGTAGTCCTGAAAGATCTTTAGTGCATTAAATGGACACCAAATGTCAAGGAATGTCTCTAGGAAGCTTTCAAGGTTACAGAGGAGGCGGGAACCGCAGGCTTGACCCGGCAAAGGAATGCTTTCCAACTGATGCATGTGGTTAATGTTTGCAGGAAGGAGAAGCCTCCAGCGGTAAAAGATCAAATTTCTACTTTACCTGGAGGCAAAAAATAATCATAAACAGGTGCTCTTGAATGTTCAACCAAGCTGTCTGACTTCTCAACCAAATACCTCCTCGATCGCCTCAGATTTCAGTGAGAAGGCAATTTTAATTTGCTTCCCTTTTATCTCTGGCTCTCTTTAAAAAAGCGAAATAAAATCTTTTAGGATAACAGAACATGTGTACAGAATGTGGTTGTAGCCAGAAGTTATCCCATAGCTCTGGCCTGTGACCAGTTTGCCTGGGAGGATTTATTTTAAGCTATTCTTATCTGAATTTGTCTGGCTGTGCCAGCATGGGAGCTAATTCTCTGACAATAAGCCTGCTGGGGTATGTTTGGGTCTCTGTTTGTTTGTTTTGATGTGTACAAAGACTGCAGAATGGATAGCAGCATCACATGCCTCTCTAAGTGAGAGGCACAGGCTGGCACAACGGGGGAGGCTTGAGGATATTTGGGGATCTGGGTAGTGAACAAACAAGCACTTCAGGGAAAAGACAGGTAAGCACTTTCTGTCCTGTGGGGAGACCCAGAAGAGCAGGGTCTTTGGGGATGAATAGAATTACAGATTCACAAACGCCTGTCAAGATCCCTGGTAGGAAACCCCGAAAGTCTGTGTGCGGGCAGGAAAGGAAGTGCATGTGCTGAGCTGGGAGCTGCAGGCGCCTCAAGGACCCTGGCTCAGGGCCCTGCACTCCTTTCCCACATCCAGCCGAAGGGGCCCGTGGCCCCAGTCTTCGGGTGTCACCTTGTCTTAGTAGCAATCTTGGTGGTTGCAGTCCAGGCCCTCCTGTCACTGTGTAGTCCTACCTTGGCTGCAAAGCTGAAGAGTCATCTCTCAGATCTGTTCTGCACACTAGTACTCTCCATGCTACCTGATGCCGTGTGAGGTCCACTGAACACACTTCCTTTACACCAGCTGAGATCACTTCGCCCTCTTGCTCTTCCTAAGACCTCATCCTTGGAGATAATGTGGTCATGTATTTGTATTCCTTTCCAGGTGACAGCAGGCTCTCCACAAGGCCTGCACCTAACATTTGTCTCTTTCTCCTTCTTTTCCACCCCCAGCTCCACATGGGACAGATATGCCTTGACTTCTAAGCTTGCCCAAAAGTCTGAGAGCAGGGGATAGGACTTGTTTGTTGAGCTCCTCCTCACTCAAAGTCTCTTTCCTTCGCCCTTGTTGTGGAAGAAGTATTAGTTTTCTTTTCTGCCAAGAATCATCCAACCTTATCCTATATTAATTCTCATCTCTAGAACTTCAGCTATTATTTAGTTCATCTTGCATCTGTCTTTCCAGTCAGCCAAACTCTTCTTGCTGATATAGTTGCTCAGCTTTTCTCTGAGTTAAAAGTAAAGTCTCAGTTCAGGCTTATTCATTTCACAGTGACTGGCAAGTACCTCCACAGGAGTTTTTCTCTTTATGGTATAGGATATGCTGTTCTAGGGTCATCATTCCCATAGAAATAGAGTACAGTTGTCATTTTATACTCTGCGAAGTGGATAATCACTTCACCAGCTCTCTGCAGATAGTTTGGAATATATTAAGTGAGATCGGTGAGGGTGGTTCATTAGGGTTTTACAAAACGTCATTAAGATCTAGAGGTTTCAAAAAAATTTTACTTTCAAGTCAGCCTGTGAGATGTCCTGGAAGATAAAATGACCATTAAAAATACATAAAACCACGCATAACAAGTCACTTCACAACCGATTAGGACCTACTAAATCAAATGTCTGGGATTTTAAATAACTTCTACATTTTTTCTTTAGAAAAGTAATGCAAACTTAAGAAATACAAAAACTACATGTAAGAAAATTTAAAAATAAAAATCCACCTATACACCTATAATATATCATGGGGATATCCACCATTACAGTTTTTATGTATAATTTCCAGCCTTTCTTTTCTACACAAGCTCTAAAATAAAGATGGAATATTCTTCTAAATATTATTTTAGTTTTAATTTTAAAGGGTATTTTGAACATCTTCCTATAGTAACACATGTCTATTTTTTTTGAGACAGGATCTCGCTTTATAGTTCAGGCTGGCCCTGAGCTCAGCCTCAAACTCACATCACAGCAATCCTTCTGCCTCTGCCTCCCAAGTGCTGGGATTACAGGCGTGAGCCACCACGCCTGGTATTGTGGTATGTGGTACTGATTGCTGCTGGGCTGGGTGTGAGTCTCCACACCCAGTACAGTATGTGGTTACTGGGGATCGAACCCGGGTCCTTGCACTTGCAAGACAGGCGCCAGAACCACTGAGCTAAATCCCTGGCCCTATTTAGTTCATAAAGTAGCTAATGTAAAAGCAATGTCCCAAGGCTGATTTTTCAAAATCAAAGGAAATAATGGATAAAAAGAAACAAACTAAAACCTCTGATAGACTTTTAAAAGAAGACAAGAAAGAAATTAGTTTATTACCAGACAAACTTGTTTTCTTAGGGAAAATATTTCCTTGTGATCTCATATGAAATAGAAGGTAATCAAATTAAAGGTGATCTTAGTTAATGAAGATAAGTCTGTGATACAGAAGTATGTGCAGGTTCCACTGGAATTCATATAAGACTGAAGCAGAGAAACTTTCTGTTATTTCAAGAAAACTACAGGATTTAGCTTTAAAACATTTGAGTCACATTAACAGAATAACCAATTCATCTAGCCCTGAGCAGCACAAAGG
The DNA here is from genome assembly GCA_004026965.1 of Petromus typicus. NCBI lineage: Eukaryota > Metazoa > Chordata > Mammalia > Rodentia > Petromuridae > Petromus > Petromus typicus. The sequence goes on along the minus strand of PVIR01016236.1, from coordinate 10,392 downwards.
TTTATAAAGTATCTTGATAATTTTCTCCCTCACTAGAAAAGATACAGAGCACTTTCATCAGCTTCTGTTGCTGTGACCAAAAAATCTGACTTGCACAATTTAAAGGATATCCATCAGGTTCGTTGCATCAGAGGTCTCAGTCCTTAGTGGGTGAGTCCAGAAATGAGACATCAGGGTAGACGGGCACAGGGAAGTAAAGTAGCTCACTTCATGGAGGCCAAGCAGTCATGCACCGAGGAAGGGCACCAGGGAGACACATTTTCCAAAGGCTCAGCCCCAGGAACCTGCCTCCTGAAACTGAACCCTGACGCCTAACAGCATGTTCCTCTCTGAACACCAGGAGGTGAGGTCACCCATCAGTGTAGCACCCCTACAATCTCCTTCCTCTCTGGAGTCTCTTAACCCAGTCAATCTATACTGATGCACCCTCATGTTGCTGCATCTTTGGAGAATCTTGACTGATACAAGGACCATGAGAGAAATAAATGGAGCAGGAAATGGAAGATGACTGGGAATGGGGATGGGAATTGGATTGGGGATGGGGTTCAGTGTGGAAGGCTGTCAAGGGAGGCTTCCCTGGGGAGACGACCTATCAACAGAAGGTTGAATTAAATGATACAATGAGCCAGACAGAGAAGGATGGGATATTACAATCTGTACCAGAGCACAGATTCTGTGTGTGTGGGGGGGGTGACAGTTTTAATTTTATATAGCACAATAAGGCAATCATAGTCTGTACCAATCAATTACACATTTTAAAGTAACTGGACAATGGTTTGGAGGTTTCCAACACAGAAAATATGAAAATATTTGAAGCGATGGAAAGGCTAATTACCCTAATTTGATTATTACACGTCGCATACATGTATTGAATTAAAACACTGTACTCTATAAATAAGTACACGTATGTGTCGAGTAAAAATAAAATCATAAAAATGAAAGAGTGAGTGCAAAGATTTTGGGGAAAAAGTAATCTTAGCATGTTTAGAGTGAGTAGAGCACTCGAAGGAGGACAAGCGTGACAGGAAACGCATTCAGGAAAACAGGCAGAGGAAAATCATGTAGGAGCCCGTAGATATAATTGAGATAAGAAGGCACTGGAAAGTGCTGAGTGCGAGCACAGGAAAATCTGGTATACACTACAAGACAATCACCACCCCAGCTGCTGGGTGGAAATGAACCAAGAGTGAGCAGGGAGCTCAGAAGGATGAGTGAGCGGACTTTCCAAGCTGGAAGATGGCAGTGGCTGGTTCAGGGTGGAAGGAGTGGAGGGACTCAGGAGGGAGTGCTGAGATGTGCAATGTATTGCCTGTAGAGCCAATATCACTACCTGCTTGCCTTCTCCTTAACCAAGTATTTGCTAAAAAGAGAACCGAGGACAAATCCTGAGTTTGGAATCTAGACATTTTAGCTAAAATTCAAGACACTGGAAGCCTAAGATTGAGTGAATTGGGAACAATAGGGAAATCCTGAATTCTGTCTTGAACATAACCCGTGTGAGAGTCCTATTAACTATCTAAGTGAAACTAGCACACAGGCAAATGTCTAGCTGGATAGAAAGCTTCCCAGCTTGGAATATTTGTTTAAATCATGCAATTCCATCTTGCTTTCTGGGCAGCAGTGAAGCCCAACTTCTGGGCAAGTTGGTATTATCTATCAGTAGTCTCAATTGAATGCTGTGCTTAAAGATGGCTGCCATCTTCATTAGCTATTTAAGTACTGAAGACAAGTAGTTTAGTAAAAGTGATAAATTACTTTTTCTTCCAAGGCATATGTTTAAAGAATTTTCACATATCCTTTTGATGTAAAAAAAAAAATTCTTGATAAAGGCAGTTATTCAACAAATAGTTCTTGAGTAAAAAGAAAAGAGACAGTATCTACTAATTTGTTATTGCATGTCTATAGATATAGATATGCATGTGCCTAACCCTAAGCAGATGAACCTTAAGTCTTCATAAAGAAACATTGGACTGAAATTCTAACAGAATATAATCAGAAATGATTCAGAGAAAGAGATAAACTGCTAAGGTGTTACTCAAATGTTTGTTTCTCTAGCTTCACTTGAGCAATAATTTCCTTTACAAATATTGGTCCCAAGAAAATTCCTAGTAAAGCAAGCTGCCTACCCAACTGGCAGATCTTTATGGTCCAGAAAAAGTTGAGATTTAATTTTTAAAAATCACTATAAATCGTCCTTTCTGTGTGCCTAGGAAACAGGGCCTGTTTCAAGCCTTGCTGTCTCTTTCATGCCTGCTCTGGACAATGAGCATCATCCGAGTCCCTCACATGAAACCCGGCCAATTCTGTCACATGTTGCTGGAGTCTCGCTCTCTCTCGCTGCCCCCGCCGTCGCCTTTGGAGCCACAGAGTGACTGTCAGCCCGGCTGTTATAGATGCCCAACACATGGCAGACCTGAAAATAAATGTTACCAAAAAGGCCACAGGGCCATAATAGAGTTGTTATTAGAGCCGAGTTGAGTACTGCAAAATGAGTGAACATCCACTATCCAGAGAAGAACAGAAATTTCGGAGACTGTTTTGGGGGAGACCCCTGGCAGAGCTGGCTGATTCCAAGTTCCACTTCTGCCACTGACACGTGGAAGCTGAAATAGCAGAATGTACTCTAATTCCTTTCAAAAAAGAAAAAGCAAACAAATAATGAATGTGGCTTGTTTCCAAACAGCAAAAGAAGTGACATTTTTGCTGTTGTGTCCTGTCACTTCTGTAAGAAACTGAGAGCTTATTGTGTTTGGAACCTTAGAGCGGGTGACAGAGAAATCTAGTTCCCACGGGCCTGTGGAGAGGAAGGAAGTCTGCACCCCAAATCAAAGGGCTCAGGTCCTCTGGAAAAAGTACCACTTCCTGCTCTTTAGCTACCACTCTTTCCAAGTGCTCATTTTGAAAGAAATCTGGGAAGTTTTTCTTTAAGATTCACTGTACTCCATTAAATGATGTAAAATAATTTTTACAAATCTAAAATCCTCATCTGTGTCACACAGCACACCTCACAACAGCATCTGGAATTCACTGATTTGCCCTCAGAGTGTAGACAGATTCTCTTACTGCTCTCCTTGGCAATTTGTGATCCAGTTTTCAAAATGGAGCCGTGTCCTTTCTGACAGATTTTACTAAATGTCCACTCAAATGTAGCTGCTCAAGAGTTTTGAGAAGTTAATTTTCTGATCATTCTTCTGCTGTCGTTCATAATGCTGTCACCTTGACATCGTGTTGACTCCTTCAGGAAGCTGTATTAAGAAGATGAAAACGTGTCAACAAGCAGTGTTGTGTGTGGATGCACTACTCTGAGGACATTAAACTTTCATGGATGTGTTTATGTATTATACATGTACAAGTCAGCAAGTCTGTATTAGAAATAATCTGCAAAAGCAATGAATTAATGCTGTACCATTAATATTTGCTTACATGTTCCACAAATAGCTCCACATTTGTGGCCAAAATCCTCTTACCTCGAGCTGGCAAGACCACTGTGCCCTGGTGCCCAGGCCTCTCAAGGCAAAGGCCAGAATGTGCCCTCTGCACATCTGGAAATCTCAATTTGCATTAAGATCCTCAGCCTTTGGAGTTATCTTTTTTCTGTGTGGCACTGTAAAGGTTGAGTGGTGAGGGCTTAAAGAATTCTCTTAAATAATTAACTGTAGTAAACAAGTAACATCTTGAAGAGTGTGGATTTTTCCCCCTCCCCTTGGAGAAAAACAGAAAATTCTTTAAGATAATAAATTTGATAGAAAGGGACAGACAATATTAAAGGGTAACAGAGTAAAGGGAGGAGGGTTGAAGAAACAATACAAGGTATGAACAGATGCTGTAGTGTCAGTAAAGTTTCCTTTTCTTTCCATGGGTTAGTTTTTATTGTCTTGCCCTACTTTAAAATTTTTTACTATTTAACTGACACATAAAACTGTACATATTTATGGTGTACCATGTGATGTTTTGATACATACATATATGTGCAAGGTCCGAACCAGAGCAAGCATATATAGTTCCACCACAGATGGTTTCTTGTGGTCTTCTTTATCAACATATGAATGAGATATATGAAAAGTGAGGATTTAAAATTATACATTGCATATTTGCCATAGAAGATATGAAAGATCATTACTAGCATAAGAGGTGTGTGTGGGTGTAGGAAAAAAATAAAGTCACCCTTATCAAAAGTGTTGAATTAGCCAAGAAAGAATCTAGGTCAAAAGGGATTTTTCTGTGAAGGATACTGCTCTTCCCACCACCTGATCAGGAAACTACACAAAGTTTTCATGAAAGGTGGAATTTAACAAAAAATGAAAATGCAAGCATTTTATGATGTCATTCATAATCTCATGAAAATGTGAAGATATGTACACAGTGAGTTTTATTTCCAAGAGATGAAGAAGAAGTACAGTTTTCTATAGCAAGTTTGGTTTGTCCCCTGCAAAAAGTACAACTAAGTGAGACAACTGCAAAAGAAGCCTAGAGACCCAGGTTTCCTTTGTGCTGGGTCCACCGCTCTCCTGGGACTTGGAGTTTGCAAGACAGTGTAGTGTACTCAAGAGTTTTCCACAGATGTGGCGCACGCAGACTCAGTGTGGTTTCAGTAGCTTCTCCTCATAACTAAATTCCTTTGCGTAGTGGCTTCAAACTGTACCAGTTACCCTCTCTATTTGGCTCCCCTCTTCTGCTTATCCCAAAGTCAGACTTTAGCTAATCAAACTGAAAGTCACCCTGTACAGACATCTCATTTGCTTCCTCATTTCTGAGTAGAAATATGTCTCCTAACTGCAAACATTTGAGCTCTTTAAAATTCTTTCTAAAACCTCTTTCTTATATGAACTCCATCCAGTTTATTTCCATTGACTCTAGAGTCCATTGAGCATTTGTTCATTCACAAAGTTTTTTTGGAGTTTTTGCTATACATAAATGACAAGCAATGGGATTGGCGAGGTCACGGGGATAGACAAGTTGCAGCCTCTATTCTCAGGAAAGGTCGTCCAGCGGAACAGACGGACAGAGTACCACGGACACCACAATAAGAGACTCACAGGAACAGATGGGTGCACAGAGGCATCAGAGAAGAAGACACTAGTGAATTTAGTGAAAACCGAAAGAGGAAATGAGGAACCATCATGGAATTAAACAACGTCCAGCTTTTCTGCTGGGCACGTTTTGTGGCTGTCACCAGGAATTAATGATACCTCAGAGTCAGTAACTGTGCTGGGGACCGCAGCGGAAGGGGAGGGTTGGGGGAGGGCCCAACAGCTGACTTCCTAAAAATGGATGGTGGAAAGGAAGTGCGTGATGGGAGGGAGTGGGAAGCGGTGGGAGTTGGCTCTTTGGTAACTGCTGGGACTCCATAAGATGTGCAATCATAGTCGACTGATTGGGAGGCTTGTGATAAAATCTTTTAGTTGTTTTCTCGGCATTACCACCAGTGAGGGTAGCTTTTTTTTTTTCCTGGTTTAAATATAAAACAAGGAGACACGCATAAAATTTTTAAGTAATGTGTTCTTAAGTCTTTATTTCATTAAAAAAAATCTTTATCTCATTTTAAGAAACTTAAGATTTATTTCATTCCAACAATAACTGCATCCCTAAAAGTGGTAGTAAAATAGATACATCCATTTTTAATATATATCTCTGTCTCTCCATCAGTTTCCACATGGCCTGTACATTTATACCAGCTCTCAGAAGCCCACTGAAAATTAGCAGAAAAGATGTGTGAAATACAGAAATAGTATCCAATCCTTGCCGAACGTCTCATTTAGAAAAATGGGGAAGCAGAGAGGAAGAAATTGTAATATTTTTCTTCCACACGGTCCTCTTGCATTTCCAGATGGATCTTACCTTTCCCTTGTTGCAACATTGCAGCTATTTTTGACAGATGGAAAGTGGGACAGGCAGTGGCCAGCGGGGTGACACCCGAGCCCCAGCCCTGTGTCTCTGCGTCCCTGACCTTAACTCTTGCTCTCTTTGTCTGCTGCATCATCCTGCTTTCTTCACAGTGAACACATGTCCGGTCACACCTCAAAATAGCTGGCACGTTCCTTACTCTGGCTTTGTGACGAACATCAGGAACCTAGAAAAGCTGGAGGCAGAAGTCATGAATTCCAGCCCTCGCGGGGGATGAGGGGAGTCAAGGCAATGGCTCTGGAAGCGGGTGAGGGCAGATGAATAGCACTAAAGAGGTGGGAACCCGCAGCCAGGCTGCTCTGTGTGAACAGGGCTCGGAGAGTGGCTGCGTGAGGATCTTCCAGAGTCCCCTTTCAACATCTTCACTGGGAAGCTCAGAATCGACTACTTTTACCACAGAACGTGACAAACACCAGAAATCTCGGCTTCCACCCCTCCTGCACACCCCCCTTTGATTTGGCTGTTCACACATGTATCTGCACATCAGTGCCTGAGAACATTCACTTTCAGTTTGTACTAATGGCGCGTGGGCCAAGTAAAACATTCTCTGCTGTATTGTGCCCGGAGGCCCAAGTCGGAGCTCCTGTTCTGGGGGTGAGGCTGTGCCAACCCCAGATGCTGACTCATTTCCTCCCTCCTCTTTCCATCTTCCGAAGGAGAAGGGCTCTGCAAAACTGGTGCAAAGCAAACAAGGTAAAGAACATAACTTGCCAACAGGTGTCTAACTTGCATCAGAGTTGCCTTCTCTTTCTTGAAATGCCTCGGCCCACCTCTATCGTTAACACCTGTGAAATTGTTCAATAAAACAATCCCACAAGCCCTGTTCTGGCTCTCCGACGTGTAGTGTGTCACACTTCCTGTCAGCGAGGCAGCACATAATTCATTTCGAGGGCCAAGTGAAGTGTTGGAGAATAACAAATGAAGATTTAGTCCTCCGGTTCCTGGTGGGTCTTGATGCACTCACCAGGCTTATGGATCTGTTTCCTGGGAATGCATGCTCCAAAGTTGCACTTATGAGTTGCTTATTCAGGGAATCCATTATATCTTTGTCATCATTATCGACATGAATAAAAGGAAATGAAATGAGCACTGGAATAAGTTAGTCTAGCTCTTTGTAAGTGGAAGTGCCATATTTTAAAAAATGGAATATGTCTAGCATGAAAGACTGTTGGATCAAATAATCCTATGTAGCACTATATTTTTGAATGAAACAGTTTCCATCCAATATTAAAAAAGCTTAAAAAGAACTAAAGATTTAACTCAGGGGTTCCAGTACCTGCCTCGGAAGCCCAAAGTCATGAGTTTGATCCCCGGTACAAAAATAGAAAAGAAAAAGTTTTTAAAAAAATCTCAGGAACTGCCTAAAATCAGGCTCTGAGGTTCACAGGCTCTAAGAGGATCAGGGACAGAATTCAGGATGTCTGTGAACTTCCACGTTAAAACATATTCTTTTCACTCACCTCCAACTGAAACTTAATATGTCCTTCAGTTATGAAATGACCAGGAATGCAGTTCACAGTGTCTGTCTCTTTGCCACTAAGAGAAATCACAGATATGTTTCCCTATGAAGTCACAGTCATGCTACGTATCTGAAAACACGGTTGATATTCATCACTTCTTCAAAATTATAGTAATTATTAGATCTACTGCTAAGTTTTGTGTTTTTAGAAGTATATGAATTATTACATCACACATTGACTTTTATATATTTTAATAACTCTAATTCCATATAATCGGTTGTCATTATAAACTCTATAAATTTTATTTCATGTGTGTAAAATTATTACCCTGAGAAGAAGTCTGCAGAATTTGCCAGATTGTCAACATGTCCTTCAACATGTTCTACAGTGTCCTAGGAACTGCAGATATAAGAACAAAACAAAATTCTTTCTTTCAAGGATCTTGTGTTCTACAGATTTGATTTTTTCCAGATGTAGTAATTATCTAAACACTCAGATTCAAAACCAACAACAGAATCTCACAAGAAGCAGAGATTCCTGCTACACACCATGTGAGACAGCAACTGGATGTCCCGGGAGAACTTCTCAAAAAAAGCAGACTTTCAGGTCCCATTCTGGCCTGTGCCTTGTAACAAGATCCCCAGGAACAAAGCTGAAAACATACCAACCTAGACCTTCCACCCACATTCCATCAGCCTTATTTCTGCCTTCTTCCTATCTGATCTGAACACTGATCTGAAATGATGACAAAAATACCCAGGAATCAGGAAACCACTAAGAAAATCGAGTCTAGACCAAATTGATTTTTACAAGGCTCATGAAAGGGAAGGTGGCTCTTTTGAGAATTCTATTTCTAGCACACAGAAGAGTAAAACTCCAAGCTGGGGGGTGGATCATAATTGAAAATCTTATCACATTTTCACATGCTTTAATTTTGTCATTCCTTTGTATGAAATAAAACAACTCATCTTGTTTAGTGTTACCTCAATGGAGTGAAATTAGCTATACCGTTCTTTTACTCAGAACTATTCATAGCTTCCTATTCTCAAGCATGTTATTTATATGCTGCCTAAAAGTGGGTTTCACAGTTATTTGGAATTATGCAGCATCAACAGAGTACTTCCTTAATTTTGATTTGAAGAGTGAAACACACTTGAATTTCCTCTTATACAATCTGGGAGAATCCAAAAGGGAGAAGATGGAGAGAACAATGACACGTAAGAAAAGAGATCCGACTCAGTGGCTGCATAAGACTGGCTGAAATCTATGTGTGGTGGGGGCTCCTGAAATTATATGCAGATTTCAGTAATGTGGGTTATTAACAGCCAACCTCAGTGTTCTCTGCTCCCTGCAATCTCTCATCTTATGTTTATTTAAAATTCTAATATGCTTTCCATCATAACTTTTGCATTAATTTTTATTTTTGTAGGTATTACATTGAAGTATGTGCATTGATTGCTGAGTTTTGGGACACTCCTGAAATTTCACATTGAGGTCTGAGTCCAGCCCCTGTCACAAATGTGACAGGGAAACAGTTACAATTAGAGGAAATTTTAGGACTTAAAAAAAAGTTTCTATTGCTTCCACATGGTCGTCTTGTTCCTAAAATACTTTCAATAGCATTAAAATAAATTCAAAACTATCATATTACTGTGTCATATTGCATATATGCACCACTCATAAACACAACTAAGATCTGTTGTCTTCAGCATTTAAAATTTTTTTCGTTTGTTTTTCTTTCCCTGTTGCTCTGACATCCCTTTAGCCTCTTACCCTTTTCAGCATATTTTATAGTCAGAAAATTATTCAGTTTAATTAGTAGGTAAACTGAGGCTTGGATCATTAACTTCTAGACTTGTGGTTCCTCTAAACTGTTCCCAAGTAAAATGTTTACCAAGAGATAATCCATTGTAATGTGAGAAGCAGAGTTTTATGTTCATACATTGTGTGAAATGCTATTGTCATCAAAGTTAATCACCAAGAAAGCTCAGGCTAATAAATAGCTTAGATGAATTGGAAAATTTGATCTTTGCTTGGACTTAAATTAATGAAATTATATGGTGTCAAAAACAGCACCTTACTGGGGCAGTTTAATGCTAACAACTTTCATTAGAGTCTCAGAAGAACTCTTCATTAGAGTTAAGAAGAACTCTGTGACTTGCTGGATGAGAAATTGCATTGTACCAGTATTTTTACAAACACAACACAACATCAAATAGAAAGGAGTGTATCAGAAGACAAAGTGAAATTCTATCATTAAGTGAAAAGCAAATAATCCCAAATATCTCCAACACCACACAGTTAAACAAAAAAGGTCCGGTGCCGTAGCATATAATTCCTCCAAAGACAAGAAATAAATAATTAACACATCGTAATTAAGACCTCTCCTTGCTGATATATTCAGAGCTTCATTTGCTTTTAAGAAGCTGAGCCAGACTCAAGCTGGTTCAAGGTAAAAACATCTATTTTAAGGATAAATGAGGAGCAGTAAAGAGGATGAGGTCTATTGGCAGGGTGGCCAGTGTGAACTGGGATGTCCTATGAGTACAAACCACACTAGATATCAAAAGATTACCATGATACCCGATGGAGAAATATTTACATTGACATATTGATAATATTTTGGATATATGATTAACTAAAATGTATTATTAAAATACATTAGTAAAATTATGTTCTTGCTTTTTTTTTCTTTTACTTGTCTTATAGCATCAAGGGTCGAACCCAAAGCCTTCCCTCTGAGCTACAATCACCATCGCTTATCTCTTTTTATTTTAAGACAATGTTTGATAAGTTTTTAAATTGCCCAGGCTGAGCTTGAACTCACAATCCTCCTGCCTCAGGCTTCCAAAGTGCTGGGATTTCAGGGCTGTATTAATATGCTTGGCCTCTTTTTAGTTTTCGTAAGGTAACTACTAGAAATATAAAGTTAATATGTGGCTTTTATTTTTGCCTCTTTTTCCTTCTTTTGAGACAGGGTCTCACTAGGTTGCCTGTACTAGCCTTGATTTCCCAGACTCTGAGTGAT
>PVIR01016235.1:0-37089 GCA_004026965.1 Petromus typicus | reverse complement strand
ATATATATTATTATATATAAAAATATATATACAAAAATAAAGCTAGGGATATAGTTCAGTGCAATCCTCAGTACTGAAAAAAACTTGGACATTTCCTTCCCCTCTCTGTATAAGTTACTTAAAATATCCAGGTTCAATCTCAGAGTGGTTAAGACAGTATAAACAACTTAAACACAGCTGTTTAAAGTGTCACAACACTGTATCATTTTTATTGTCAACAGATAAATACTCTTAAATGACTGTATATATTAATGCAGTTATGCATAACTGCATGTAAGTGATGTATATTCAATTATACATGTAGTATTGGAACAACTAGATTTTATAAAAAGCCTACACTTAGAAAAATTAATGTAAGAAAATATGAAACAGTGATTGCCACACCCCTCCTCATATTTGCCTGCCTTTCTGTACTAAGCTACATTGTATGAAATAAGCATTACTTTTATGATTAAACAGACTTGCACAGTGCGAGAGTGACAGTGACTCTGAGGCCCTTGTGCTTTACCCATTTACCAGGGTGAACACCTGGCAGGAGGCTGGGTCCCCAGGGGAGGCGCAGTCAAGACGCACTCTCTGCTCCCACTTGGGGCAGACTGGATTCCAGCAAAGTACTGTGACCCGGTGACCCAGGAGGAGCTAATGAGATGCAATTGTAACCACCAGACGCACAAAACAGTGAGCCACAGAATTTCAAAATTTAGACTAGGAGGTAGAAGCAGGGGAATATAGGTTTTAAAAGGAGCAGAATGTAATATATTTAGTGAATTTGTATTTTGTGTTTCTCAGTGGGAAGCTAGGGTGTTTGTTTACTAGGAGTTACCCATTACACATTTTTGTGGCATTGCAGATGTGCTGTTGCCACATTTCCCTCTGCTACAAAAGAAATTTTCCCGGGCCGGGGAGTTAGCTCAGTGGTTCCAGTGCCTGTCTTGCAAGCGCAAGGGCCCAGGTTTGATTCCCCGGTAACCACATAACCAGCAGACCCACACCCAGCAGCAACCAGTACCACATACCACAGTGCCGGGCGTGGTGGCTCACGCCTGTAATCCCAGCACTTGGGAGGCAGAGGCAGGAGGATTGTGATGTGAGTTGGAGGCTGAGCTCAGGGCCAGCCTGAACCACAAAGCAAGACCCTGTCTCAAAAAACCTAAAAAAAAAAAAAAAAAAAAGAAATTTTCCCTTCCAGAAAGGTGGCTGGAACAGTAGAGTTGGTGCAAGCTAGGGCAGTTGCTACTTTGAAATTTGTATAAAAATCTTTGAAATCTGTTATGAAACCATCTGGTGGGCATTGTTTGTGGCTGTTGTCTCTTCCACTGTTGGGGGGCTATTGGTAATGGGAGAAGGTGCTTCTCCCCGTCAGGCCCTAGCTGTGGCGTGCAGGGACCTTAGAGGCCATGGACTTGCCGCCAGCAGTGGGGCTGCCTTCAGCCTGATCTGCATCAGCTGTTGTTTTATCTGCTGTTCTACTTCCTGACCCACCTCTGTCCCTGGGGAAAATCCCAACCACTTTTAGAACAGCTAAGGAAGTTGTGTAAGAGGAGAGCAAAGGCTGTTGACTTAAAGGAAGGATTTTCGCTACAGTACGGCCAACTGCAGGATTTAGAGACTCTGGAAGATCTTTTTTCTGAAGGAACAGAGGGGCCCAAACTCAGCATAACAGAAAATGCTCTGCAGCATGCAGCCTGAGGCCATATTTACAGCCCTGACTTAGCCATGACAAGGACTTGGTAGCTATTTTTTCCCTCGTCACAATTCCTGCAGGCTTGGCAGACAGAGTGTGGAAATCCACGGCTGGAGAAAAGTCTGATAGCTGGGCCAGAGACTGTGAGCATCTCGGACTCACTACTGAACAGAGCACTTCATTTTCTACAGTAGTGTGAGCTGACTTGAAACTGTAGGCCCAGGCCGAGTGACAGACGCACCGAGCAGGACTTGGCCTTCTTAGCACATTCTTAACTGGTGTTCCATTTTACGAAGCTGAACCTGGCGATGGCAGAAGGACCCGCTGTAACAGTACGAGCTTTCATAGCCCTGCTGTTTGAGATCCTTTTTCTCAGACTAAATAAGCAAAAGCACCACCTCCATCTTGAAGATGCAGACGGAGTCACTCATCCTGCAAGCCAGACCTGTCTTGTGCCGTCCTCTGTGGCGTTCGCTGCATCTGCTAAGGTTGCAAAAGTGTTTTGAAGACACTGTCACTTGGCCAAGAAAATGGAAGGCAGAGAGCTTTGGGAGAGTATTAAATGGCAGAGGCTGTCTTGGAATGTCAGTGGTTTCTAGACATCATGCATATATTTCCTAAAGAGTGTTTTCTTTGGGGCAAAATGTTGCTATTTTATTCAGACTAGAGACATTAGAGAAGAGAAGTAATTTCAGGATTGTTCTAATGTAAAAACAATGAAAGCTTTCTGTACAGTGGTAAATACAGTTTTGAATATCTCTGATGCCAGGTGGTTAGGGTGTACTATCTCACAGACACATCACTTTATTAGGAAAGGCATACTGTTTACTTACTGCTAACTTTCAGCAGCACTTCTCTGTGTTAAAGAAAATTTTTCAAAGACTAGAGTGAGTGATATTCTAAATTTTTAAAGTTAAGTACACATCAAGAGGACTCAGAGAATGAACATTGATCTTCACTGTAAGTAGAACTAATAAAATAATGCACAAAATTCTTAGAATGATGCCTGGCTCATAGTAGTTGCTCAGTAAACTTAATGGCTCTTACAATTATGAACAAACTCTAGCTGCAGCACGTCAACTTACTTGGCATGCCCACTTGGCTGTCTCACAAGCCATTCTCAGGTTTCAGAGCTAAGTTATTTCTTATCTGTTACAAACCTGTATTATCCTGGAGCTTTCCCCTTCTTCATGTATGGCTCTCACCTTTGCTAATGCCAGAAATCTGAGGTCAAATTTAATACCTAGCCGTCTTATATTACTCCTTACTCTTTTATCTCTAATGCTCTTAACATCATGGAAAAAGTTAAAAACTCACTTACTTGTTGCTACCTAAGCCCAGCCTTCTAGCCTGGGTTTGTCCCGGCGATGATGTTTGGGACCAGGCAGCTGTCTGCGATGGAGGCCTGGCCCAGCCCTGCAGGACCACTGGCAGCCCCTTCTCTCCCTGCTGCGTATCAGCTGTACCACCTCCCTCCCCCCAGAAATGTCTGTAGACATCACCAGGTGCCCTGGGGGGTTTCTGGTCCCTGTAGCTGAGAACTGCTGGCCTAGCACAGATTACCATTTTCACTGCTGTGACTCCCACAAAGCCTGTGTTCTGGAGAACCCCCTGCAGGAAGCTCTTCTCTAGGGAGCTGCTCTGGGCAGCAGTCGCTAAGATTCCAGCCTGCGTCTGCCTCTGCCCTCCACACACAGGATGGACGCTCTCTGCTTCCCAAAAGCCTGGCTTGCTCCCCAGATAAGTGCGTGCATCCCACTCCCTGAGCTCCAGTCTGTGAGTGACACTTCCCGAAGATCCAAAGCACCAGACCCACCCACAGCATGCCGGCTGCCCCCATCCAGCACTCGAGTCCCTTCAGGGCCGCTTCCTGCTGCCCAGCATGCGCACTGTGCTCCCCAAAAGACCCTACACAGCTTGCAGCTACATTTTGGAGAAATCATGTTTCCACTGTCCGTCTTGCACTGCACTGTGTCCATCTCACTGTAGACCCGTGTCTGCTGTGGCATCTCGCACGTTGCAGAGAACTGTTGCACAATAGACGAAGACGTCGAATGAAAAGTCGCAAGTTGCTATGGTTGGGATTGATTTCCCCATTCTTTGCACTGGGGCGTCAAATGACGTAAACTATATGTGTATGACCAGAGGATCATAGTATTTGGAAGTTTGGATGTTCCCTTTCCTGACGCCACGTGTCCACGTGAGCTCAAGTCTCCCGTCTCATAGTGCTCTCCACATTCAAGGTGCTGTGCCTTCAGTGTGCTGACACCACAGTACAAACGATGAGGAATGCTCAGCAAGGCCAGGCGTGGCAGCTCATGCCTGTAATCCCAGTATTCAGAAGCCTCGAGTAGGCTTCTGAGGCAGTAGGATTGCCTCGAGTTCGAGGCTAGTCTGCGCTACATGGTGAATTCAGGGTCAACCTGAACTACAAAGTGAGACCGTGTCTCAAAAACTTAAAAGAAATGCTCAGCAAGTGCCAATCATCATTTTAACCTATTAAATTATTGTTGTGAAATTCACTGTTTCTTTGTGGAGACAGATGGAAGTAGTTTAAAGCTAAGCAGCACTTCTGACTTACATTTCCCTTGAATAGCCCCATTTACATTTTCCAAGCTCTCACTTATTTGCATTGAGACATTAACTTTGTCACTTAGCAAAACGAGATGCAAGACATAGGTGGCTAGGATGAGAAGGTTAAAGTACTCGATAAAAATAAGAGATTGACTTCATTTTAAGCCCAACTGTGATTTTGAAACTCTTGAATAAAAATGTCAGAGGATGAGATACTTACCTTGAAATTCAGGGCTGGCTGTACTCAAATTTATTGAGGGTTTCAAGGCCCCATTGCTGAGTAAGGGTGTTCTGACACATTTCCTTGACCTGGACTAGCTGCAGTTTCAGTGGGACCTTTTGCCATCACAGAAGTCAAGCTTAGACAGTCATGTCAAATGCTAACAGGTTGCTTTGATCCTTCTCAGCATGTTTTCGAGCTGTCTGCTACTCAGAACCTTTTGTCTCATATGCTGAAATTCTAAGGGCAGTGAAACCTAAAATACCTGAAAAAATAGGTGTCATGAAGATACCTATTTCTCATGGTATAGACCAATGAATATTTTTCACAGTGTAAAGAGATGTGGTTACAAAGGAATTTGCTGGTTTGTGCTCTCCCTTTGGGTTTCAGATTGCCCCGACTTCTTCATATTATTATGACATTTGTATTTTTGTGCCCATTAGATCATCACAGTGAAATGGAATGTTCCTTCCCATGCCCAGGAAGGCATGTTACCACCTCCCAGCCTTTGCCCAGGGAGCTGTTATAAATATTTCCACAGAAAATGTGGAGATTAAAAAAAAAACCTCAAATTACATAACAGCTCTTGTAGCCAATCCCATGGTAAAGACAAAGAAAATAATCCAGGGACTCCTTTGGGATTTGATTGATTCTTTATGCCAGACTAGGTAGCCAGGTGTGTATGAGATGGAACTGAGCTCTGCACAAGTTGTTGCCCCATCCGGGCTCATAAGCCCCGTGAAAGAAATGACTGTCATTAGCTGAGGCTGTGTTCAAAGGCAGCCTGACTTCAGGACTGTGCAGCAACATGCCGAAGTTCCCTGTGGCAGTCCAAACACTGGCCACAGAGCTGTGACCAGAAACGACGGGAATCTACTGCTTTTCAAGCTAAGACCTGTCCCCATCGCATTGCACGACTGCAGTGCCAGGTGGGTGGGAAGGAGCCGCCGAGCTCGCCTCTGTCACACTAGCCTTCAGTCCTCATCTTCATCTTGGATGTCTTCTGATCTCCCAACACAGGATGTTGTCACTGCTGTTCCGCTGCTGGGCGGGCACCATTCTGGGTTTGGTCCATGCTGTTCTTTTGGGCCTTCCCAGTGCTTCCTGGGGAGGCTCAGTAACCCACTGCTAACAGTGGGTCAAAGGGACCAGCCAGCTCACGCATGTGCCAAGTATTAAGCCAGGGCTCTGATTCCTGGGCCCACTAACCTGTGCTGCTCAGCGTCCTGGAGGGCAGTGTGCCCCAATCCATCTCCTCCCTTCGTCCTGGGAGCCCGAAGGGGCTGCCGTGGGTTTGGACCAGTCACAGACACAGCTTCTTACTTCGTTTATAGAGAGAGCTGGCCCCACATGGGCCAGGATCATGACTTCCACGTCTCTGGATAATACTAGAGGAAGAAAACAGCACTTTTGCAATGACAAGGAAGATCTTAGGAGCAAGTGATTGCCACTGGGATGGAAAGGCTGTGTTAAAATGCTGAGCTCATCCCCAGCCTGCTGCCTGGCACCTCACCATCAGTAGTCAGCTAGCACGGAAGAGAAGTGATCTTTATTGCTGAGATGCTGGTTAGAAAATTCGTGGCTTGGGCTTAAAAAAAAAAACCCTCACCTTTTTAGGTGAGTTTTGAAGGAAACAAAATTCAGCTTAAAATGACCTTGTGTAGCAAAGCAGGAAAAAAGCGATGGGAAAGTGCACTTCTCATTTCGGAGTGCCGTTCTGCAGGCTGTGGTGGGACGTGTGGTGTTGCTTTTTGGAAACCCGTGTGAGAGACTGGTCTGCACTCCATGGGCCGTGAGTAGTGGTGACCCCGCTGAGGCGCCCGGGGTTCCCCGTCCCTTGCACAGTGGTGGTGCAGGGCTCATCTGACCCAGTCTCGGGTTCATGCAAAGTTTCAAAGGTGGATGCTCGAGATACCACCAAGTACAACTCTGTTTAACATTGTCTAGATCACTGACAACAGAGAACAAAGGTACTTCTATTCCTTTAACTTTCTGCACCATTACTAGGCCACCTTTTAATAAGGCAGTATAAATTAATTGGTTTTGTTGTTGTTTTGTGTGTGTGTTTTTTCCATAAATTCTTTCATCTTGCTTTAGTTGGAAGCACATGGCATTGTACTTTCTCCTATTAAAAGTATTAATCTGCTTAATGTAAATATTTAGGAAGGCAACAAAATTTGGATTGGAGCAGCAATATAATGTCCCTTTGCCATGGAAAGAGAGACCCGGGACTGTCCTAGGCAGCATTTCCGTGGAAGTTTGCTGTTGCCATTGTATGGCCCATATCAGGAGGGGCTCTGGGCAGACTGATGGAGACATAAGATAGGAAAAACCTTGGCCTCTGCCCTGGCAGTGGCATGTGTTTGATTCATTTTGGATATTTCTTCATTTTCACAATACTGGAAACCTTAAAAAAGGGAAGTAACCTTTTCTTTTGAAAGTGCCCAGTTGCAGTTACTCCAAGTAGACCCTTGAAAGGAGTGAAGGAATGAGCCTGAAATTATCTGAACAAGTAGCGGCTAAGACGGCGAGTGCGAAGGCCCGACGGTGGGAGTGTCCATCAGCCCTCCTGAGGTAGGCAAAGGTGCTGAAGCAGAGAGGTGGACACAGCAAGTGGCCTGGTCATTTGGGGCCATGGGCCATATAAAGAGAGGCAGTGAGCTGACAGAGCTACAGATTCTGTGGCTTGACTGCTAGGGCCAAGCAGTGTGCAAACCCCAGGCAAAAGATGATTTCTGGGGCCGGGGAGTTAGCTCAGTGGTTCCGGCGCCTGTCTTGCAAGCGCAAGGGCCGGGGTTTGATTCCCCGGTAACCACATAACAATACTGGGTGTGGAGACTCACGCCCAGCAGCAACCAGTACCATATACCACAGTGCCGGGCGTGGTGGCTCACGCCTGTAATCCCAGCACTCGGGAGGCAGAGGCAGGAGGATTGTGATGTGAGTTTGAGGCTGAGCTGAGGGCCAGCCTGAACCACAAAGCCAGACCCTGTCTCAAAAAAAAAAAAAAAAAAAAAAAAGATGATTTCTGTTGTGTCCACAATTGTGTCTGTGGCAGATCAGCGCAGAAGCAGGAGCCTGGCCACCCTTGCCAGTGCCGGTGGACCCCAACCAGCCTCTGGGCCCTTCTTGAGGACAGATTTCAGGCCCAGCATTGCCTTCTCCCAGGAGGACCTGGACACTGCATGCGACTTCCCTGGATGACCCCTCTGCCACCCTGGCTACCAGCCCCTTCATGGAGGCCGCTGGCCATGGATGAGGACTCGCTCATCCTGCTGGTTCTGTGGTATTTGCGCCATGGAGTGAATTACACCACTGGCCTGCATTTGTAACCCTGTAGTGTGTGCCCTGGAATCATTTTGAAATGGCTTATAAGCTAAATCCAGACACGGTTTGATAAGAGTCATAATGTACACAATTAGACAAGCCTAAATCTATATCTGAACATATTTTTAAAATTTATACACATTAGGCACATGAAACTATAATACTTTCCATCAAATATTTGTAAATACTAGAGAGCAGATTCATAGCTAGCACCCTTCAAACACTTTAGGTATGCAGTGTGCCTTCTCTCTCTGTCTTTTTTTTAGGTACTGGGAATGGAACCCAGAGCTTCACATAAGCCAGGCAAATGCTGTACCACTGGGTTATATACTCTTTTACCTCTGTGTGTCTTTGTGTTGTTAGTTGTTTTCACTTTTGTTTTTGAAACCAATGTGTTTTCTAAAATTATTATTTAGCACCGATTTCTACTTACGGGCATTGAATTATTGCTGTTTTCTCTGGTGATGTCAGCATGTGTCATTTTCTAGTCTCACAGATCGAATTCCAGCCTTCACTGGGGCAGGGCTGGCACGTAGTCACTCTTACTTGAAGTGGTTCCATAGTTCCGTAGCTACTTGATATACCTCCCTCTGGAAAGGGATGACTCCACTTGGCCCACCGCCTCGGACTGTTGCTTGATAATCCAAACAAGAGTTTTCGTAGTAGAAGAGGCCATGCAGTGCCAGGCTATCCCCAGTGCAGCTGTCCCCAGCCTGGGGTTCTTTAGCTCTGAGAAGCTCTCTGGCTGGCGGGGGGTGAGACTGCAGGCTTCTCACTCATTGTCAGCCAGCGTCTCTCTCTCTCTGACTCAGTCTGCTAGTCAGATGGAGTCTTTTGAAAACAAATCTTGATCTTGCCTCGTCTAGCTTGGGATGTCTTCATTGACTCTCCACTGCTTCGGGACAAACACGATTCCTCTCGAGCGGAGCCCAAGGAGTTCTTTGCTACCTACCCTTCCCGTCATTCACACGCAGCCCCTGCCAGGCCAAGCTCAGCCAGCCTGATGTAGCTCGGTGTCTGTCCTGGCATGGCTCACATGACCTCAGTCTGTACTCTGCAAAGGGCCAGCCCCAAACCTGTGGGCTCCATCCTCGCTGCCTTGTTTCTTCCTTCGATTTATATGTTCTTCCTGTTGAACTTGGGAGCTCCTAGACTACCTGCAGAGTCCTCTGCTAGGTACTCCTGGATGGTTGTTTTGGCAGCATTGCAGATGACCGATTCTGCAGATGCTGAAGTTTCCACAACACCTACATGGAGAGGTATTTGCACACAAGCTTTAAATCTCTCGGTTACTCACACAGAGTATGATGTAATCTGTGTAAGTAGTTGTTGCACTGTTGTTCAAGGAATCAGGATAAGACTAGCATCTGTAGGTGTTCAGCACAGATGCTGCCATTACAGACCTAACTCCTTGGTTCACGTCAGCACCTACGTAACATTGTCTCTGAGGGTGGCACTTGCGGCTACACAGAACCCCAGTAACTGGTATTGAATAAATGGGCCCGGATCGAGGTCTTGTTCTTTTTCAAGCTGGCGTTTTACAACCGTTGTTGCTATAAGACTTCAGAATGTATGGGGAGCCCACATGTCCAGGAGAATTTTCAGCCTGTGTGGCCTCTGGTTGTAGATAAGGTGCATTTGCAGGAGCAGAGAGGAGCAACACCCATGTGTGCAGAACCCAGTGGCTTCCTTGGATGGGCGTCTGCTCTGGAAGGCCCCCCAAGCTGTTCTAGGCCTGTGGTTAATGGACGATGAGGATCCCCGAAAAGTCATTTCACTTTAAACATAGAACGTGGCGGGTGGAGCTGCACCGTTCCACGACTCAGTGTGTGTTTGCTGCACTTGTAAAGCCTCGTTGGTGACTCTTCACACAGCCTCTGCTTGTTGGGTTTCTGTCCCCTCTGCTTGCCAGGCAGGCCTTCTCCAGTGTGTGTCTCAGTGGTGTCTGTGTCACTGCAGCAGGACTTGAGAGGGCTGATGAGAGGACAAGGAGAAGCTTTTTACAAAGTGTGGTTAAAAAAAATCTCTGACGTTAAAATCTTAAAACTTCATTACTATAAAAGACACATAGCCGTGAACTCTAAAGCACTCCCCTCCACTCGGAATGCTTACTGCATCCTTCTTGCCCATGCTGTAAAGCGCTTGCCAAGTCCTCCTCCATAAGCAATCTCGCTGAGCTGTCCTGGCTGCCCGTGATTCAAGATTGGACCCTTCACGGCCACTTTGGTTTTGTGGAAGGGCTGGAGCTGTGCAGTTGGAGACCCAGTGGCTATGGCAGAGGGTGCACCATTCTGCTCTGATGAGCTGCCGTCCGCTGGGGGCTCGGCAGCGGCACTCACCGTGGGCTAGATTGTACCTCACAGGAAGGAGGCAAGGGACCGGCTCATGTTCACCGCCCTGTGGTTCAGTCTCCCCACAGGCCTGAGTGTTGGGGGCTGGGTCCCCAGCCCGTGGTACTGTTGATGGAAGTGGGCAAGAAGAGTGAGGCATGGGGGCATGCTTTGAGCAGGGACACTGAGCCCCTAGTGCCTTCCCTTTTCCAGGCACTGTGACATGAGAGCTGTGAGCTCTCACAGCGTTGCCGTCTCCTCAGAGGCTCAGAGGTAGGGGGCCTCGTGCCATGGACTGAGACCTCCAAGGCTATGAACTGAGTAGTCTTTCTTCTTCAAAGGCTTTTATCCTGGGCGCTCCTCACAGCTCTGAGAGCTGGCTTCTGGTACTGCTGGATCTCTTCCAGCTTTTCCTGTGTGTGCTGTCCACTCGTCTGTCTAAGGAACCTTGATGCTTGCGTGCGGCAGTGCATATGGCCCAGTGAGCAGGAGCAGTCTCTGCTGTCATGCCTTTGTCTTCAGTGCCATGTTTTGGACAATGTTGGCACGTCTGTCATCTGAAGAAAAGTTTGTGGTGCGGGGAGGAGAAAGTATAATTGGTCTGGGCTGGGGATTTAGCTCAGTGTTTCCGGCACCTGCCCTGAAAGCACAAGGGCCTGGGTTTGATTCCCAGGAGCCACATACCACAGTGCCAGGTGTGGTGTGGCTCACGCCTATAATCCCAGCACTCGGGAGGCAGAAGCAGGAGGATTGCTGATTTTGAGGCCGAGTTCAGGACCTGAGCTACAAAGCGAGACCCTGTCTCAAAAAAAAAATGTAGTTGGTCGGGATAATTTTTCCAATTCTATCATTTCTGATAGTCCAATTCTATCATTTCTGGTGGAAACTTTCATATATATGGATAGTGTAAATGGAATTCCTAGCGCATTCTTTTGTTCAGCTTTGCATAGCTGATTGGAACTCTCTAGAATGGTTGTGGTAGTGTTGGCATAGGGGTGTGCTTTCTGAGTGTGGCATCTCCCTATTTGGGAGAATGAAAGGCTGCAGGGTCATCTCTGCCAGGCCTCCCTCCAGTCTGGGAAGGTGCCCTTCCAGCAGTCAGAGCCAAGGGCTCCTCCTGAATGGCTTCTGTGTCCTTAACAACTGTCACCATTAAGAATTTAAGGACTGTGGATGTAGCTCGTGACACCATGCCTGAATAGCAAGCACAAGATCCTGAGTTCAATGCCTGGTACTATAAAATAAGTAAATAAATAATTTTAAAAATTAAGGACTTAATCTTTATAACTTTGTGATGGACAGTTTAAGATCTGAGGCAGGAGAAAAGACTGGTCTTCAGTGATAGTTTAAAAATAATTGTCGTGACACTAGCATGAGTGGCTGTTGTGGCCCAGCGTCTCAGCTGCAGTTAGGTGAGCTGTCTCACTTTAACGTTCGCAGCCTTCCAAGGTGATTCTTGCTTCCCTTTCCCAGTGAGGGACTAGAGGCAAAGAGAGATAAGTGCCCAACTCACAGCCATACTCCTAGGCTCTGGCAAAGCCAGGCACTACCTGGTGTTCTCTAATGCAATGCTTGCTCAATTATTTTCCTTTTTCAGGCTGTATTTTAATTTTATTTGTATTTGATTGGTATATGTTTGCATTCACTTGGGTGAGCAGATCTATGTATGTAGTCTGGATCGTTTTCAGTAGCTTTCCTACATTTCTTTTCTTCTAAGTTGAAGAAATCCAATGTTTAAAATTGTAGGAACTCATACTGTGGTCCAGGCTGGGAATCTGGGTATTTTGCCCCTTTCTTACATTTCTGACAGCGCTGTGAGGGAGGCAGAGAATTCACAATGAGTGAATGAGGTTACCTCTTTGCACCACCTCAGTGGTGAGTGAGGTTAAGGAGTCGAGGTTGTTAGAGGGCCAAGGTTGGCCGACCTAAAGTCACACTGCTGCGTGATGCTGGTGGTCCCAGACCCTAGAACATTCCGTCTTCTGCCCCTGTGCTGCCCGAGCATCACAGAGCTTAGCATGCTTCATGTGGTTGTGTGAAGACAAGGTGCAAACACTTCATGCTGTGTGATCAGACAGCTTGGGCTGTAAACTCTCCTGGCCGTATCGACCCCCTCCACACTGCAGGAAAGAGTGTGCGTGTAGCAGGAGTGAAGGCAGCATTTTCAGCTGGCCGCTCTGTGAACCACAGCGTCCTTTCCAGTGTCTCCAGGGGCTGCCTGGAGCACTCCGTGGTTGTCTGGTAGGAAGCAGCCCCGACACTGACATCCTATTGCATGACAAGGGACTGCAGTGCAAAGCCGCTTTCCCCAAAGTGACTCCAAGATGCTACGAGGATGTTTTGGGGTTCTAAAATAGCCACTTCCATTCAGAGCCCTGCAGGATAATTCTAGTTTTGCCAGGATCGCCGGCCTGGCAGGGATCCAGGTTACAGCCTCACCTTTGGTCTAAGCCACTCTCCCTGTGCCCCCATCCAGTGCAGCTTTCTGAGCTGGCTGCTGCCCAGGCCTCCTGAGTGCCGCTGCGAGTGCTGGGCTCCTGAGGAGGGGACTAAGGAGACAGCCTCCAACAGGAACAGAAAGAGCTAGAGCAAGCAACTGCTGTCAGGCAGAAGTACACTTGTAAGTTTTTCCCTAGGTTTGGAATGCGGGGCTGGAGGTGACCAGGCTTCTCCGTGCCAGGAGGAAAGGGAAATGGTGCTCCTGGCCTCCTTCCCTAGCTCCATCTTGAAGGCCACAAGTGAAGTCACCCTCACCTTCCACCCTGGGCGTGGCAGTGGGATGTTTTTGTAATTGCCAGCCACACTTCCTTGGCTGCTCCTCCAGGTGGTCGGGACAGTTCCTGGGGCCAGGCACATGGTTGGCTCCAGGTCAGCTAGGAGCCTGGGAGCCGGGGTGTCCGGCAGACAGGGCCTGGGGCATGGGGCTGGGCCTGCGGCTGGGACGTGACTGCGTGCGTGTGTGGCGGGATAGATCCAGACATCCTGGCTGCGCCCGTGGTTCCTGCAAGCCCACTGCAGTCTTTGTGTCGGGCACTGGGTCTCAGGGTGGGTCTGGCCAGTGAGCAGGGTTCTGCACTGAACAGTGGGGCCAGGCTAAGGCTCAGGGACATCGTCAGGACTATCTGCTACACAATGAGTTTTCCCTCTTTCTCACTTTACAGATAAGGAAACTGAGGCAGAGAGATAAAGAAACCTGTGCACAGTTTATGTCCTGTATAGGGACAGATCCCATGGTAAGGGCTGGAGTGGAAATAGCTTATTTTGGCTGGTCAGAAACCATCAGTATGGCATAGGAAGGGTAGCCATGGAAAGAGAGGCTGGTGGAAAAGGGGTGATTGCAAGTCAGTAAGAGACCAGAGTGTCACTGGGTGGGGAAACTTTGCAAGAACAGGACCTGTGCCCAGACTTAGCTTTGTCTTCCGAAGGTGACAAACCTGGAGTATATTTTTACAGCACCTCTATCAGCACTGGTGAAAGGCTGGAAGGGGAGGTGTGTGAATTTCCAGCACGGACAGAGCCTTGTCCTCATTTTCAGAGAAACACTCAGGGAGCAGAGAGTCTTCCTGCACTGGGGCCAGCTGGCCTGTGCCCAGGAGCTATCCCTCTGCAGGTAGAGCTGGGCCACACTGTCAGTGGTAAGAGCTCTGAATGACCTGGGGTCTAAACCACCCAGCCCTAAACCTAAGGCCTAAAACTGCTGTCAATGTGTTGGTTCTGGGGTCTCCTACTCTGCAGTGAGGGCAGAATTCTCCTGGATTAGTCTGAAGATCCCACCTGGGCCTTTCATGTAGCAGGATTCTTTTCCTAGTTTAATAGGTGCTGCTCATTCTAGGGAGATTGCCACTAGAATAGCTCCTGTCTGTTCTGTGTGGTCTTATACTCCAGTAGCTAGATGGGACTAGGCAAAGTTTTCTGGAAAGGGCCAGATTGTGTTTTTTGCTTTTCAGGGCACTTAATCTCATGCAACTACTTGACCTGCTATAGTGGTGCAAAAGCAGTCATAGACAATACATACACAAATGGGCCTAGCTACATTCCAATAAAACTTATTTGCCAAAGCAAATGGTGTGGGCCAGATTGGCCAAAGGCCATGTTCTACATTCCTTGGGTTACAGCAAAGGTTGCAGGGCTGTGCTGTCAGTGAGTCCAGGCTGCAGCTCCAAGGCCTCTTGCAGCCCAGGCCAGAGGTTCTATGGCGTCATTCCTGCTGTACACTGTTGCTCGAAGCAGAGTGAATGTGTGGGCCTCACCTCCGGGTGGAGCTCACACAGTGACACAGCATGGAGGCCTCTGAATTCAAGGACCGAGAGTCTTGTTCCCATCTGACTGGGGCCCACCCTCCCTCCCAAATCTTGTATGTGTGTCATTCTCGAGTCCTGTGCATTAAACTGCCACACTCCCTCCCGCTACGTTTCCTCATGAACTGATTTGGGGTGAGTGCAAGGGCTCAGCTGCTCTTGACAATTTGATATGACTGCTGGTTTAAATCTGAATGAAAACTTTGCTCCAGGTAATGAATTTTGCACCGTTGATACATTAAATCTCAGTGTTAGAAATGGAGATTGAGGATTCTCCATGTACTCAGTGACCCTTAGTATGAAGGAATCCCTCTGGGAAACTGCCAGAGAATAGCCTTGGAGCATCTGTTTGCAATTCCTCAAGGCAGGAAGTGGTCGTCCTGGTTGTTCCTTATCTGGTCAGTCATGCGTTCACTTTCAGGTTACCAGCAGAAGTCTGTGAATGTCATTGTCCCCAGGCCTGGGCTGTGTGATGTTAGATCACCCAGATGCTCTCCACTGCCAAGTCTGTTTTAAGTTTTCCTTTTTGGTCTTGTAGCTCATTCTCTATTCTCTATAGTGTTTGTTCTGAGAGGCTTAGAATAGTGGCTTTTGACTCAGACATTTAGTACCCTTCCTTCCTGTGTTATCTGGAGATGAATTTTAGATATGTGGATATCTATACAATGTTAAAAGATATGTGAACTAGTTATAATTTAACAGGGAAGTAATTTGTAGTAAGATCGTGTGCATTTCAATAGGCATTACTCTAGGACTAATCTAGATCAGGTGCAGGAGGGCTCAATGTTAGGAGTCTGTAGAGAACCATTGTTCATGCCAGGAGTTGGCAAGATTTCTGCAAAGGGTCAGACAGCAGATGTCCCGGTGCTGTGGGCCTCGCTTAGCTGCTCTCTCAGGCAGATGGAGCCTCAGACATGCACGGAAGTAGTCATGGTTATGTTCCAACACATTCTGTTTACAAAGACGGGTATCTACCCGATTGGGCCAGCTCACTGTGGTCTCTGGATTCTGGCATACCTGAGCTCTGGTGGACACTGATGAGGGGGTGAGGGTGCAGCTCAGTCAGTCAGATCGTTGGCACCAGCCAGACTGCGTTTTTGCAGGCTGGTACTGTGTACTTTATGGACCAGTTCTGCAAGGCAGTACAGTTTATTGGGTAGCATATGGTTGCAGAGACACACGCCCAGCTGTGTTAGGTAGCGGTAGCAATTACAGGCATGTTTTTTACCTACGTGAATGTCCTGTATAATATCTTAGGGGTACTTGGGGTGCAGGAGTATTTGTTGTTGTGAGGACAAAATTGGGCCCCTGGCATTGATTATTAGCTCTATTGCTCCCCATGTTGAGTCCCCCCAAAGTGTTCTTCGCTTCACAGTCACCCACGAGTGGAAACATCCTCTGTGAGAGTGTGTTGGAATACAGCCCAAGTTCGTGTCTCCTGCAGTCCTAGGTAGACCCAGAGTTGCCTGCTAGCACACGGACCCAGTGACTTAAACCACAGTATCTCTCCTTGAAGTGCAGAACTCCAGGTCCAAGTGTCCTCGGGGTTGCTTTCCTGAGTCCTCTCCCTCTGGCTTGCAGGTGCCTTCCTCTCTGGGTGCACTCCTGGGAACTTGCCTTTTTTGTCCAGTGTGGGTTAGGGCCCCAAGCCTATGACCTCATTTAACTAATTGCTTCCTTGACCTTATCTCCAAGCACAGTCACCCTGGGGCTTAGGAAGATGCAGTCCAGGCCATCAAGTCCTGATCTTCACCCGCAGCCAGGCCTTTCAGCCCACCTGCACAGCCCGTGGGCTTCCAGACTGTCCCTCAGCCGGTGGTGATGGCGTAAGGAGGAGCACTACTGTGCCCAGCACCTTACTGCTGGCGCAGGTTGCTTATCTAATTCACCAGTCAGGTTTTGAAATAGACTATTTCTGTTTCTTTTTCATCTTTTTTTTTTTTAGACAGGGTCTCACTTTGTACGTCAGGCTGGTCAGGAACTCAGTCTCGAACTCAGCAGTCCTCCTGCCTCTGCCTCTGCCTCCCGAGTGCTGGGATGACAGTCAGGAGCTACCACGCCCAGCACTGTGGTATGTGGTACAGATTGCTGGTGGACATGAGTTTCCACATCCAGCTTTGTTGTATATGGTAACTAGGGAAGGAACCCAGGACCTTGTGCTTGCAAGACAGGCGCCGGAACCACTGAGCTAAATCCCTGGCCCATGCAGCCATCATTATCACTGGACCAGAACGTTGAGGCAGAGAACAAGACAAATAGCAGTTCTCAGTAACTGAACCTGTACTACGTAGGTCCCCATATTTCGTGCCTTGTCTTCGTTATTTAATTTACTATTTCCAAACACTCACTATGCTAGCAACCTTTTTTAAAGTAAATGCTGCACCAAAGTTTAAAAGCAAGCAGACCTGCCCAGGAACCTCAGCAGTATGGGATCTGTCCTCCTAATCTGCCCTCCCTTGATGAGTCTGCTTTTAATTTCTACCCAAGCTTCTTTGTTTTCATTAGAGCTGTGCTGCTGGACTCATTTTAGAACTGTGTAGTCAGTCTGGAAGTATGATCAGCTTGGTAAAAACCTCCCCCAAGTTATATTAATACACACAGCTTAGATAAAATTTGAAAACTGGCCACCATAACCAAAGCACCGCCGGAGGAAACTGAGCAACGTACCTCTGTTCTGACAGTCAGGGGCCACATCTGGGCCTGTGCCCTGTGTGGACAGTGATAGGGACAGTGATAGTCCCTACTGCTCACACAGAAGGCCACCGCCAAGAAGCAGAAGCAACCCTGCTCCAGCGTGCTGTGCGTGAGGCAACATGGCACCCCAGCCAGCGTGGGCCTGACCTTCTCACCCAGATATGAATGCCTCACCCATGCCTTTCAGAAAGCTGCCTGAGAATTGCCCAGATTCTCCACGTCTCAGCGTCCCAGGTCCCCTTACATGTGAGATGGGGATAGAAGTACGAACATTCCAGACTCCTCATAGCCTTGTTGTGAATATTAATTAAAGGTGAAAAGCATGTGACACAGTAGGGGGCACATGCTTAGCCACTGCTCTTTAGGCCTACACATAGTATATAATCAGTGACTTTATTTTGCAGAGAGTATATTACACTTTCAGAAATGAGCCATATGCTAGCAGGCCATGTATAGAAGGAGAAGAAAGCGCAGAGAGCAGGGCCGTTGCCCAAGGGGTCTGAGTGGGTACGTGGCTATTCATGGTGCTGGCTTATCATGTGATGTGTTTACCATGTCCCTAGCTTTAAGGGAGGCTGAAAATTTAGGAGAAAAATGCTAGTATTAGAAAGTGAAAGAAGATAGCTCCTTGTAGGGGCTGTTGGTGGTCTCATCTCTTCAAGACATAGATTAACAATGACTTAATCTTAGAAATATTGTCAGCAAGTAAAATAAATCGACTAATCACTGTGAGCAGATTGTATGTTAATGCTTCTAAGCATTGTTTCCCTTCTGACCCTTACATATACGTTTAATCAATCCCGAGGGGTGAGTCATCCTCCTTTTAATTAATCTTTTAGGACATTTATAGAGAAGAGGCAGTCTTTACACAGACCTTATAAATGTGTTTAAGCTTAGGATGGATTTTTATTTATGTGTCTAGCACAAGCAGCTGTTATTTCCAAATGATGGCTTGTTTTCAATGTTCTCAGACCTTCCAAATGTTTTATTTTTACCCTGAGGAGAGAATCTGAGGTGAGGTGAAAAGAAACACAGGATGGCTGCTTTCTGTGGCACGATCTGGGTGACCTTTCCAGATTCTGCATGTTTGTTTGGATTTGATGGTGAGGACAAGGAAAATGGGGAGCTCCCAGAGGGAGGCCTTCATGAGCGATGATGTTGTGCTCAGATTTCTCACAGCTGCAGTGATCCTGACTTCAGCTGCCTTTGCCCTGGAAGTGATCAGTCTCACGAGAGCACTTCCGGGCCAGCAGAAGGTCAGCCTTCTAATGGAACACCAGGCAGAGCTCACTGTGTTTCTGATGGGGGCTTTAGTGTGTCTGACTTCACTGGGGAAGAACAGTCTGCTTTGTGGCTGGGAGGATGGCTCCAGGGGCGATTACTGAAGTGATAGACTTAAATTTCAGTCAGTTCCTGTAGGACACTTGGATGCTAGCACGTGCCTGTCTGCATGCATACGTGCGTGCGTGCGTGTGTGTGTTTATGCGTGTGTGTATACGCACATCATAGCATAGCCTCTAGCTTTTCTTATCTCCCAGACTTGTGTGTCCCAGTGTACATTACTTTTGCTTTTCTTTAATAATGGCCCGACCTTTAGTGTTCAGCATCCATTTCTGTGAGAACCTCCGTAGTAGATATTGTAGGGGTTGTGGACAAAGTAGCACCAGAGACCCAAGTTCTGTGGGTATGTTGTACAGGGTTAGGGTGAATGTGCTTCCTGATCCTGCAAACCTGACTGACGTGACAGGACTCAGGTTTTAGAGCCGGTAAGTGGACTACCAGCAGGAAAAACGGCTCTGATTTGGAACTGCTGGTGAGCATGTGAGTTAGCAGAGCCATTTTAGAACACAGTGCAGTGGCTCAAGGAACTACCTACAGGACTGCTGCTTGATCCAGCCATCCCACCGCTGGATACACCCAAAAGATGTGAACTCGGCCTCTAGAAGAGAAACCTATGTTCATTCCTGTGCTTGCTGTGGCTCTAGTCTTCAGAGCAGAGGTATAAATCACTGGAAGTATCCCCAGTGGGCGGATAGATGAAGTGTGGTGTGTAAGCACAGTGAAATGCTGTTCAGCCACAAAATAGTGAAATCCTACCCTGTGGCAAAAGGGATAGAACTGGAGGATAGTTGAGAAGCCAGGCACAGAAGTCAGATGCTGTGAATTCTTGCTCCAGTGTCAAAGGGAGCAGACAGGAGGTCACTAGACACTGGAAAGGAGAGAGGGGTAGGGAAGCAAGATGGGAGACACTGGATGACAGATACAAAGTACGTTTAGACAGGAGGAATAAGGCTGCTATTCCGCAGCACAGCGTAGTGACTGCAGTTTACCACAGTTTACTGCACATTTTATGAAGGAGCAGGACAGAGGAGTTCTTAGCTCCAAACACAAAGGAATGATAAATACTTGAGAAAAAGCAAATGCTAAACACCCCAATTGATCATTATCATTAAATACAAGCATCAAAGTATAATTCTGTGGCCTGTAAATACAGATAATTGTCAGAAAAAACACATTCAAGAACCATGGGGCTTATCCTATTGTCTTGATGTGCCCAGGGAGAGCTGTTCCCTGGAGAGTGGTGGGAGGCGCGTCTGGACAGGTCATGCACGTGCGTGTGCACTCATCTCAGGTCTAGGAAGATTGCACAGGCCCGAGCGCATCGATACTCTGCTCCTCTCCTGTGTAACGTGATGTATGTTTGTTGGCTTATGTCTCTAGTTCCTAAGTGACTGTCTTCTTTGCTTTTTATCTAGCTGCTGAATTCTTTATTGATTTTTTTGTTTCATGGTTTTTTTTTTTATCATCCTATAGATCACTAACACCTCAGCCTTCAAGAGATAGCCACTATTTTTGTCATAATCCCAAGTAGCATTTCTATAAAATACTCACACCTTGAATGGAAGATAACAGGATCCCATCTAGAGCTGGTGTGAGTTTGACACATACACCGCCTGTTGGCTGTTATTTCTGCCATGTTGTATCGGGCTCACAGAGCGATCTTGGTGTTGTGCCAGTGGGGATTCGTTTTAGCTTAAATGATTAAACTGATATGGCTTGTGCACTCTAGAAGTTGATTTATCAAATTTTAGGGTATGCCATAGAGCTGTCGCAGGAGCTCTAGTTTATAAAGAACAGGGTCCCAAGTTTGTTTTATTGTGTTTCATTGAACAGAGCCTCCATTCCCAAGGTCACCATGGTTCAAGATGGCTGCTGTGCCTCCAGCCACTGCGTTAAATTGCAGCCAATGGGAAGGAAAGGGCAGAAAGGCGAAGGGAAGCGCGGCCTTTTGAGAAATGTTTGTGGATTTGCTAGATGGCCCGTCCACCTTACAGGTTATTGAGCAGAATTTAGAAACCCGGCTCAGAGAGAAGTAAAATCTTTGCTTCTGTTTTCCGGGTACACAGTTAAAACTTACATCCCTCTTGCTAGAAGAAGACAAAACAAGTATTAAGGAGGAACTCAGAGTTCCTAGCACAGCATATTTCGGGGAATGTGATTAGACATGTAATTTAAATATGTAATGATTCTCTCCCACTAAGTGTTATCTAGGCTGTATATTCTGCATCATCATAGAATCTTGTAATTCTTTCCACTTTGCTTTACAAAGAAAAAGAGGTGTCTGGTTTACCAAGAAGGCATTTCTGCATTCACAGTTGAAATATGAAGATAAACCTCACCCACTTGAAACAAGATAAAAGAAAATCCCCAGCACAGACGGAAATACCAAACAGCCCCATTAACATAGCACCTTTTCTTGGGCTGAGGTTTTTTTGCAACAAAGGAACTACAGGCAACCTGTACATCATCCAGGAAGCGTTCCCAACCCAGCTCCCAGATCCCAGCATTGCTACCAAGTGGGAAAAGGGGTGCAAGGACAGGCCCTCCAGAGGAGCTTGGTCATGATTTTGAAACTTAGGTCTGAAAGGGGTGTATGCAAATACCTCACGCTGTGATGAGAAGGATGGGCTGTAGGTCAGCCAGCCAGGACTGAGAAATACCTTTCCTGCTTGTAAGACGGCCACTTTGGGGCAAATCATCTCGGATTCCAGAACGTCTGCAGTAAGGGGAAAAGAAGAGTCCATCAATAAGGGGTCCATTTACAAGTTAAATAAGACATTCCATATAAAACTGAAAGTACTTGGTGTGTGGTCTACTTTTCAGTACTGTAAAAATGTTAGGTATTATAGAGTCTGCCCAGATTCCAGGGGAGAAAAATATTTTAAGGGGTTTTAAAAGATATTCTTGAAGTATATGTATTATATTTATGCATTGACTCATTGCATCATCTATTAATTTAAAAATATCTTTATACCTTGTGTCCTCACATGTTCTAGGTGGCTGGAGGGGTGGGAGGTATACCCAGTGCAGTGAGGGACACACTTCTGTCTTGAAGTGAGCATCCTGCTTAGTAGAAGGGAGAAGAACTAAACACATATAGTGATGCTCTCTGAGAAAGATGCTCAGTAAAGTGTGATTAAAAGGAGAAGAGAGTTACAGCCTGGAGTATCAAGGCTGTGACATTTCCTTAAGACGTCATAGATGACAACCTGCAGGCTTCATTTAGCAACTGCTTGGGGGATGAAGGAGAAACAAATCTTGACTGTATCTTGTGAAGGTGAGTCTTATCATAGTTTCAGAAATGTAACATGCAGAGAAAAGTTGAAGCCTGCCTTGGGAGCAGAGAGAGACTGCCTTAGGAGGTCCTGAGTGACTTTGTCATTGGCAGCAGTCATCTGCCAGGAGCTGCAGGCCTGCGGATCCGAGATGGGAGAGGAGCGTAGATAGAGCATCTTTCTTCAGATGGGGGGGCCACCTGATGGCAGGGGTTGGTACCAAGGGAAAGGAGGCTCTCCCTCCTAGCTGGGGTCCCTGTTCCTGCCTTTCTGTGCCTGGAAATGAGCTCCTGTACTAGCCAGCATGCAGGCCATCCGGGCCATTGCCGAAGCCCTCTGGATCCTGTCAAGGGCTTAGCCCGGGTGAAGTCTCCTCCTGTAGGCTGGGCTGAGGCTGAGCGTGAGGCCTTTGACTGGTCTTCCCACGGAATCCTTGTGTAGCTCTGTTCCTAGCTCCCCATTGCTCCTGGAATAAAGACCACCACTTCTTGCGAGGCCTAAGGCCTGCGTGAGCCGGCCCCGGGCTGCTCTCCAGCCCTTCACTTCGGGCCAGAAGAGCAGTTCCACAGTCCCTTTGACTGTGCACCTTCTTCCGGTCTAAGTGCCCGCTTTCCTCAGCGTGTTTCCCTGACTGGGAGAGCTCAGCGTCTGCCCAGGAGGGTCCTTTCCACTATTTTATTTAGATCTGGTCTCCAGAGCTTTCTGAGGCTTTGCCCCGGAGGTGCAGAGAGGGTTATTCTGAATGAACATCTAAAGTTTTGATTGTTAAGTTTCATACTACCCACATATGAATATTCGTTTCTCATTCATTTCCTTTTGATTTTTTTCTCTTCTGTTTTGGAAATTCTCAAGTACTCTACTTCTTTATCTCTGATCCCTGATGAAAAGTTAATTCCTTTTCTTCCTGATGTCCTGCTAGAAGCTCTTGCAGACATTTCATTGCCTAGAGTTACGTAGGTGAGGATAGGAAGGGTGACACTGACTATGATGGTGCCCAAAGTCGATAAGGTGTATGTCAGCCTTGTCTGCGCTGGCTGTCTGGGCCGTGGATCGAGAGGGCCCCATCGCTCGACGCTGTTGAGCTGGCAGGGCTCGGTGTCCTAGCTGGTGGCTGTGTAAAGGCAAGTCAGTGCACGGCCTCTGGCTCCATCGGGGCCATCCCTGGAGCAAGGGGTGCAGCAGTCTGCTGCCCACCCAGAAAGGAGCAAGCCAACGCAAAGAAGACAAGAAGCATGTCCCTGCAGCCGTGTCCCTTGCAGCTGTCCCTTTAGCTATCTCTAGCAGCCCCATGTGACCCTCGCAGCAGCGCAGCTTCAGCGTGGTATAGAGCGCACACTTGATCTTCTGGTGTCTGTGGGGCTAAGAAGTCCACAGACCACTAATTCTCAGTGCAGATTGCTAATAAAGTGATCCTGCAGAGTGACTCAACACGGGGTGCAGTGTATGGTCGAATTGTGTGCTTAGCACTCGGTCTACAAGATCTTAGGGATGGGATGACGATCCCGTCAGACCCCCTCCAGGAGCTGGAGACCACCATACTCAGCTCGCTGCACTCTGTGAAGGACTTTCCTGCAGGCCGGGTTCAGTCTCAGCCCCAAGTGTGGTTAGAAGATGGAATGCTTCAGCATTACGGATTTCGGACAAAGAGGGGACGAGAGCAATGGTTTCTCTAATTTTCTTGTGTATCACATTCGTGAGGTGGATGTTCAACGCAGATCCTTGGGCTGCACCCTCTAGTGTCTGATTTATGGGCTGGGTGGGCGCAGGAGTGCCCATTTCTGACAGCACTGGAGCTGCTGAGACGAGACAGGATTGGTGACCTGCGATGGACCTGTTTGGCAGTTTAGGGTGGGAACAGGGATTCTCCAGAACTTATCGCACTTCTTTTGAAAACCAGACCCCAAATCTGTAAACACTGTTATCGGTTCAGTCCAGAGGAGCAGTTCCATTGTCATTCTATGCGTACGCAGCCAAGCGCTCCCTGAACCGTGCCTGCGTTCAGACCCCCGAGGGGCGTCAGCTGCACTTCCCCGTCCTCCCACCCGTGCCCTGCTGACCGTGGCACCATGAAGGGCTTGCGTGGGCCCTGGCCAGGCGCTGGCGTCCTGACCACCCTCCAGCATCCTCAGTGGGCCGAGGGATTCCCCCAGCCTTGGGCTCCTTGCTGTGGTATTTAGACCTCACACCACACGGGAGGTGAGGCCGAGTGCTGCGCCTGCCACCCAGAGAATCTGCACCGAGCAGAGTCGAGTGGCTTTGCCAGTTAGGTGGGCAGGACGCGCATGCGGCTGGCTGAGCCGGCTGCGCAGTCAGCACCCAGTGGTGCTGTCGTCAGGCATGGCGAAGGAGGGAGACAGACCGCACTGAGCCCTCCACGGGGTCTGGAAAGCCCCCTTTTCCCCGACTCAGCCCGTCACCAAGCTTCTCTGGTCATCTAAAGAAAACAGCGGGGAACGAGAGGCCAGGGCACCTGTAAATCAGGGGGAGCGCAAACTCCCACCACAGCACATTGCCATCCATGGCAGGGTCACCAGATACATTTTGCCAGCCACTGTTGTGCTGGGTGCTGGAGGGGGGCTGCGGATGAGATCAGCCCCTGCGGATCCCCACGGTATCAGCAAGTTGTGGTGTGGAGGCCGTGCTCTGTACCTCTCTCAGCCTCTCACTGGGGTGAAGTAGCTTATGACTGTATTATCTGCTTATAAGTTCAACCCCAAAATAGAGTCTTACACAAGGAAAAATGAAGAAAGTCAGGGCTGGAGAAGGAAGATAATAAGGCGTGAATGCCCATGATTGCACCACATTTTCAATTCATGAGTTGATTGCTGCTTGTATTATTTCCAGTCTTCTGACCCTGTTTGTTTCAAAGCAGGGGGAAAAAATGAGCCAAGGTCTGTTTGCTTGTATCTATTAAAGGTTTTACTTCCAGATAACTAGAATTCCTGCACGAAAATTAGCTGCAACTACAGGTTGGCAGGAAGAGTGTTCCGCAGAGCAGGGTGGGGTGATGCGGGCGTGGCAGTGTTTCTGTTTGTCTCTAGAAGGTTGTGTGCTTAGATTTGCTCTGCAACCTTGCCATGTGGTATTTTGTGAGCTTGGAATTGACTCTATGTCTTTTGTGTTTACTGTTTCAGAATCACTGGCCCCAGTAAGTCTTTCTAGGCAGCATGCATTTCTAGTAAATGGCAGAGGCCCCGAAATCTGTCTGCAGTTAGGGGATAAACTCTCCTGAGGCCTCACGGGTCCGTGGGTGGGCATTCACAGGGGGCTCGCTGTCCTGTCTGTTTCCTCCAGAGGTTGGAGGTTGCCCTTTGCTGATCGGCAGCGGAAAGCTCGCATGAGCCACAGGCTGAGGTTGGAGGAAACTGGCGGGAGCCAAAGCGCAGAGGAGGTCAGAGGGCGGGGCAATGCTGCAGCCTGGGCATTAGCATCACCCCCATTATCCCTCAAATTATCCTTTAATGGGTCCAGTTTACCTTCTGGTCTGAAGCTAAGACACAGATCTCTTGTGTTTGCTGTTCAGTGGTCATCAGAAATATCCAAACCATTCAGCCCTTTCAGCTCTAAATCCCATTTTAATCTTTCTCAACAGCTGATCTGCTCTTATTTTTGTACTTGCCTAACTAAGCCTGGCCATTAAACTCTGACTCTGAATAGAAAGCTACAGGTGCTGTTTTAACATACACAGGTCTCCAGTGGCTTTATGTGCACTCCTTCACGTTGGAGTAACAAGTGACAAATCTGGTCCTTTCTGTCGTCAGCACATTTCATTTCTTCTCATTTTTGTAGTTCAGCTTCCTCGTTTCTGATCCTAGAATGTTTAGAATCTTTCCAGATTCATGAATTGAGTTTCAAGTGGAGAAAGTTCATATGTACCCAGCTCCCACAATTGATAAAATAACTGTCTTTCATTTGCCAATTAAAACATCCAATACGCCAGGTATGCCAGACTGGGAGCTCTTTGAGGCCAAGTGCTCTTCAGGGTCTGTGTCTTTTTCACCTAACAGTGTCTGCTTCACCAAAGATGTGCATCACACGATTGTTGAATGAAATTGTCTCATTTCCGAGCGCAGTTGTGAATAGCGCTAGGTATCTTGGTAAATGCAAGATGGTGGAATAAGATCAAGCAAAACGTTGAGTGTTACAGGAGGTATTTTTGAAGATGAGGAGGCAATGTGGCTGGTCCAAGATCACAGTCAGAACTGTTGAGACAACTTCAGGGCATGCCATCCTAACAAAAGGCTCTTTCCGCCACAAGCTTTATTCACACCTACAAGTACTTGTAATGATTACACGTGACCCTTAAAATTAATATGTTGCCTAAAATTTGTGTGCTGGAGCCTTAAACTTTATTATCTCAAAGTGTTGCCGTATCTGGAAGTAGGTAGTTGTTGTTATAGAGGTGATTATTTCAAATGAGATAGCTGTGGTGGGCTCATATCCTCTCTGATGGGGTGATGAGCAAAGGAAATGTGAACAGAGAGGCATTCATTGTGGGAAAATAATGTAAGGTGATACAAGAGGAGGCAGCTAGGGGCCGGGGAGTTAGCTCAGTGGTTCCGACGCCTGTCTTGCAAGCGCAAGGGCCCGGGTTCGATTCCCCGGTAACCACATAACAATACTGGGTGTGGAGACTCACACCCAGCAGCAACCAGCACCACATACCACAGTGCCGGGCGTGGTGGCTCACGCCTGTCATCCCAGCACTCGGGAGGCAGAGGCAGGAGGATTGCTGTGATGTGAGTTTGAGGCGGAGCTGAGGGCCAGCCTAAACCACAAAGCGAGACCCTGTCTCAAAAAAAACCTAAAAAAAAAAAAAAAAAGAGGAGGCAGCTACTTATAAACCACATCAGGTCTACTGTTGGGGATAAATACTCAACACTGAAAGAAGGGAATCTCATTGGCCTCATGGTTTCAAGGGTTTCATTCCGTGGCTGGCTGGCTCCAAGGTGGAGATATCAAGGCCGAAGGGTATGGCGGAGCAAAGCTGTTCTCCTCACATTCACAGGGAGACAGAGCAAGGGAGCAGGTCAGAGAGGGAGGGGCCGGGGACCAGGTGTGCGTGCCATGTCACGCCTTCGTGGTCCACCCAGAGACAGCAGAAGTGTGCTTTGCTCATCCCCCAGTGGCTCTCAGGCCGGTTCCGTTGACAGTGATGCTTCACCGTCACCTCAGGAGGGAGCCCCAGCATGGATCCTGTCGTCACAGCCCTCGGAACACATCAGCCTTACCTACAAGCCTAGCTGCCAGACTTCTAGCATCAAAACCGAGAGCAGGAGAGGGACGAGGAGAGACTCGGTCTGTGGTGCTTTGTTTTGGCAGCCCTAGAAAACTTCAGTTTGGTATGTGTTTCCGAGAGATGCTAGAGAAAAAATTCACCACAGTCCAGGTGGCTTAAATGTTGTGGTTCAGACTAGAAGCCCTAAGTCAAGGATTCAGAGAGCCTCACTCTGAGGCCTTTGTGTAAGGATCTGGTCTACGCCTTTCTCCTAGACCTGACAGAAGGTGTCTTCGTGTCTTCTCCCCGCTGTCTCCATTTTGTTCCTTGGTATGTGGTGGGATAAGGAGATGGCTCCCGTTTTCTGTCCTTCAGCAAGTCTTACGCAGTGTCGGGGCTCAGATCTGCCTCTCTGCACTTCTCTAGCTTTTGCTTCATCTCTGCTGCCTCCTCTTCCCCTGGAGGTCCCTTCCCTTCCTTAGTTCTCAGTTTACCCAGACCTCCTTCTGCTCAACTCTCTCCTCTCCACGTGAGTTTTAGTCTCTCTTGCTGTATAAGGGACTTTCACAAATTTAGAGCCCGATTATTACTCTGTTTGCTTTCATTGCTCTTGATCAGAAGTCTGAGTGGGCGAGCCGGGTCTCACATGGCTGAATCCGGTGTGGGCCTGACATGGGCCCTCTCTGGAGGTTCTGGGGGGAACCCACTTTCGAGCTCTTCTGAATAAGGGAAGAAGCTGCTCTTCGCAGCTGTGAGGTGGAGGTCTCCTCTGGCCAGCTAATTGTCTGCTGGGGACTCCTTTCCTCAGAATATCGCTTCTCAGGCCTGATCCTGGAAGAGACTGTGCCCTAGGGTGTTTTCACAAGACCTCCGACAGCCCTGAAGCCAGCAGTGAAATGCCCTCTTTCTCACTTTGAACCTTGCTGCCTTCTCTCGTACTAGCTGAGGAGCACTTTCTGCTTGGAAGGAACTTCCTGTGAGCAGGCTGGGCCACCCAATGATGTCCCTACCTCAAGGCCCGTTGATTAGAAACCCTAATTACATCCGCATGAACCTGTCTGACCTTGTGATCATGGGAGTGCCCTGAAAGGTGACACTCTCAGCCCGTCTCAGCTTTCTGCCCAGAATGCCTTGCTCCTCACCCTCAAGAGCAAACAGTGAGAGACCAACTGCAGTTACGGTTCCTCTGTCTGTAGACAGTGGGAAAGTCTAAAAGTGGCTGGGATTCAAATCTAGGGGCAAGATTACAAAGTAATGTTCATACTCTTTGACTCCAGTTATTTGTTGGTCACAATTGTCAGAGCAGCTGTCACTTATGTTGTAGGATGGGCCAGTTATTGTTGGCATTGTTTTATTTATTTATTTTTAGCTTTTAGTTCTAGTGTTTTGAGACATGGTTTCACCTTATAGCTCAGGCTGGCCCTGAGCTCAGCCTTGAACTCAGCAATCCTCTTGCCTGTGCCTCTGAGTGCTGGGATTACGGGTGTGAGCCACCACACCTGGCATTGTAGTATGTGATTACCGGGATCGAACCAGGACCTTGCGCTTGCGAGGCAGGCGCTGGAACCACTGAGCTAAATCCCCGGTCCACTGCTGGGTTTTAACAGGTTCTCCAGAGCTCTGTGTCCAGAGAGGACACAGAGACACTCAGAAGTTGGGCAGAAAGCAGCAGAGGAGCTGAAGCTCAGCCCATGTCTGTGTGTGTTCTTGCAGGAGGGCCCACTTGCTGGGCACCGAATCACGTGATTATAGGACAGTGTCAGACACCCTGAAGCCCAGAGAAGTGATTCAGAGTCAAGTGCTGGGAAGACTAAGGGATTCCACGAGTGTGTTGGAAGTATGCCAGGTCCGTCTTGTGTCAAAGATTTGGATGAGATAAGCAAAAATGGTGCTAGAAGTTTATGTGAAAAGTGTGGGCTGAGTGGGAATGGGAGGGAACAGCTCTGCGGAGAGAACAAAGGGGAAGAGTGGGTAAAAGCACAAATGAAAGAATGTGCAGCATTTGAGAAAGTAGCACGAGTGTTCCTGAGAGCCATCTGCGGCTCCCTAAGGCACACACTCTTTTTTTATGCCTTCTATATCTATGCCCTCTGAGAAGTCCCATAGATGAGGTCCTGGCCTTGCCCTGAGGGCTTGCCACTGACAAATCCCATTGGCTTTCCCAGCCAGCTTTGCCATACCCTGTCTCTGATATCAGTAAGTCAGCCTATAAACAGAATAAATTGTGTTCTTTTTACCATGTTAGGCATGAGAAATGGACACTATCTCTATATTCCACGAGCTTCAAGTTAGATTGATGAAACTCATCCCACTCTGTCACAGGGTGTTATACAAAAAAAGGAAATTAGATGGACTTAACCGTGGTGGAAACTGGGCAGGTCAGATGAGAGTCCCGGGGAATGACTTCTAAGATCGAATCTAGTGCTGCCTGATAAAACTGATCAGGATGAAATCCCTGTTCTTAATCCGCACTGTCTATAGCAGTGAGCAGGCATGTGTGGCAGTTTAGTATCCGAAATGTTCCTAGTGTTACTGAGAAACTGTGTTTCCAATTTATCTAATTTTAGTTACTTAACATAGGAGGAGCCACATGTAGTTAGTGGCTTTTGTGGATCTCAGAAAACAGACATGTGTGAAGCTGTTCATTCTCTCTGTTACTGTCCAGTGCCTTTTTGCTCTTACTCTCCAATTTCTGAAGGAATCTAATGTCAGAGTTCTTTCTTTATATAACTTAATTTTCTCAGATTAGTTTCTGCTATCATTGTCAGCAAATTATCTTTAGAGGTAGAATCACAACAAAACATTTTTAAGCAAATGGAAAATGATTATCAGCTGAGGAGACACGAGGGGAAAGTGGTTAGCTGGGTCTCGATGTATGTCCAGGTGTTGCGTATAGATTCTCCTGCCCTCTGAGTACAGCTGCCAGCATTTACCCAGCATGCTTTGGGAAGTGCGGCCAACACGCTTTCATTTCAATTTGTTTAGAGAGTTGCTTTCATGCACCCTTCTGATCTTCTCCCTAAACACAAATTAGCAGATTTCTGTGACGACCCCGGCTGCAAAGACAACTGTCTGTCCCTGGAATGCTGGCATCACTTGGTAATCAGACTCCAGAATAACTGTGAGCTGCTTTGTGTGGACCACATACAAGCTGGAATTTCAGTCCAACCTTTTCATTTCTCTGTTGGGCAAATTCCCTCCTCTCTGCTCCTGCCAAGCCTGCCATGCTCCTCTTCGCAGGCTCTGAAGCTTTTATGGGCTTTTGACTATTTTCCTCTTACCCCTCTCGATGCCATTTACGTGCATTTCCTCTGGCCATGGGCTTGTCTTTGCCGGCTTCTTTATTAAATGGGTGTGCATTGTTGGGAAAGGGCGCTGAGATTTTCCTGCATGATAAGGCGGCCTGTACATTGAGGCTCTTGTTTCAGATCTCACCATCCCCCTCAGATGTGGCAATCCAGTAAGCGTGT
Source organism: Petromus typicus (assembly GCA_004026965.1). NCBI lineage: Eukaryota > Metazoa > Chordata > Mammalia > Rodentia > Petromuridae > Petromus > Petromus typicus. Next base: position 6,658 of record PVIR01016235.1, on the reverse strand, counting down.
GTCCTTTGGGCATTGTCCACACTGCAGTCAGCCTGGCACATGGCCTTCCCTCCCAGGGTCACCGGCCAACAGCAGAGCTTCATGAGGTCTGAAAAAATGGTGGGTTCTCCACTGCCATCTTAAAGTAACTTCGTGTTTACAATGACGTCGTGTGACATGGAGTTTGAGAAAACACCCAGTATGGGAATGTGACATGTGGCAGTTGTTTGCCCCATGAGCTTCCAAGTCTGTTTTCAGAAGCATTTACACCTGGACCCTGACAAGACTTGAGATTTTCCAGTGACGTGAAGCCCTCTTTCTTTTCACTGGAGGGAATTGTTTAAATGAATTACAGGACATCTCCATGATGGAATACTTTGCATTCATTTGAAAATGGTATAGATTTATTTATAAGTGCTGATTAAGTGCTGAGTAGTATTTCAGAATAAATTTAGAAAGAGAAGCAATTTATTGAGCAATATATTTAGTTTGCTTCTGTTTTATACTCAAGGATTATATATATATGTATATAAATCCATATATCTACTATGTGTATGTACATATAAAATTTTGAAGACTAATCAAGAAATTGTTAAAAAGTAGTTATCAAAGAAGGAAAAGTTATTTTATTTTGTATTTCATTTGTACTGTTTTTTTTTGTTTGTTTGTTTGTTTGTTTTTTTTGAGACAGGGTCTAGCTTTGTAGTTCAGGCTGGCTCTGAGCTCACTATGTAGCCCAGGCAAGCCTCAAACTCATGGCAGTCCTCCTGCCTCTGCCTCCTGAGTTCTAGGATTACAGACATGTGCCACCATGCCTGGCATTGTGGTATGTGGTACTGATTTCTGGTGGATATAAGTCACCATGCCCAGCATTGCAGTACGTGGTTACCAGGGGTCGAGTTCGGGACTCTGCGCTTGCAAGGCAGGTGTCAGAACCACTGAGCTAAATATCCATCCCTGTACTCTGATTTTTGAGTCCAGAAGCACATTTTAATTTTTCCCATATAAATTAAGTTTAAAAAGACAATAGAAATAATTTGTAGACCTACTCTTCAGAATGTTTTATAAATATTTTCAAATATATCCTTCTAGATTTTTCTTGTACTCATGTGAAGTCATTTTGTCATTCATTTTTTAGCAAACAAAATTTTACGTGTCAATAAAAGCACTCTGAGTTTACTTAAAATGGATCCAAATGAGATAAAAAGCTAATGTCAAACAATAAAGTATACCTGTATTAAGTGCATACCACAAAAACAATGCAAAGGAAGGAAAGGAGAAGAAAAAAATGAAAATGGAAGAGATGGAGACAAAGCTTTTGTAAATAGGGAGGCGAGGGGTGGTTGAGGGGGGATAGGATCAATAAAATAAAATTTCTTTTTTGAAAGTACAGAAGTTTGATGCATGTGGGTAGCTGTGTAACAGACCCTAGTACTGCCGCACACTGATTTTGCCATCCTGGTCAGAGAGCAGTTTGGGCCAGGTCTCTGAACCAGCTCAGCCCCAACCGAGCCATCTCTGGAATTTCTGGTGGAAATGCCATATTTGATGGCCAGTTCCACACAGATGGACGTTTACGATGTTTTAAATGTTGAAATGTTATAAATAATGCTGAGATAAACATTGTAAGGTCTTGTTTGCAGACATTCTAATTATAGCATTTTCTTACTCTAAGGTCCAGAAGCACAAATTCTGTGTGGATGATGGGAAAGATATATGTCTAAATTCCCCTTTCAGGAAGAGTATTCTGATTTATGCTTCTGAACCCCTGTTTGTTCACCTCTGCTGTCTATGTAATTATTCATCTATACCACCTTAGTTACCCCAAGATATCTATGGAAGTGAGCAGGTGTAGTTGGCACGGAGAGTTGGCACGCGTGTGAGGTGCCTTTGGCCTCAGAGAGGGAAGATACTTCGCAGAGTAGGCTCTGGCAAGTGTGCTGCTGTGTGTGGACCAAGCACAGGGCACATGTTGACTTGTTTCAAGCATCTTGACACATAACTTACTGCCTGACCTTCACAACACCCTTGTAAGATGAAAAGCACTGCCTCTGTCCACCACTTCCAAACAGGAAGCAGGCTTCGCAGACTACGCCGCTTGTCCAGGCCACCCATTTTTCTCACTCAGATCTAGCCTCCCTGCTGCCTCAGCGTAGCTCCTCTGCAGGCAGTGTTGCAGGCTCTGCCAGTTTTCTGCAAGAGAATTGTCCTAGTCTCTCCTCAGTGGAAAAGGAATACAGTTTGTGATGACCACAGCAGGCCCTGGAAGCTGTAGAGGAACAAGCCCTCGCCTCAGCCACTGTGACATGTTTCTCTTCATGGCCCTGTTCCCGCCCTCACCTGTAATGCTCTTTCAGTCTGAGATCCCTTCTGGTTTGAGTGTTTATTTGTCCTTGAGGGAAATACGCATGATTGTCCACCAGTGGAGGGCCACCCCCCACCTTTAAACCCACACTCTCTCCAGTTTGTATGTGATTCAGGAAAGTTCTCATACACAACTGAGTCATCACACATTCGCTATCACAGCTCAGAAAGTGTCAAGATGAAGTACTAACTAAATGGAAGGCAGAACATCCTACCCTCAGAATAAAGAATCCCAAACTTGCCAGTTATAATGTCCTGTCTCAAGTACTTAATCTGAATGTGTAAACATGCCCTCTAGTAGTCAGGATTCTTTGAGTCACAGGTGCTGGAAACAACATTAACAAGTAAGAGCTGGTCATGGGCTCACAGTCTTGAGTATGTCAGAGGGACACTGAGTTTCAGATAAGGCTAGGGGCAAAATGATGTCATTTGAACCGTGGTCCTGTGTCCCTTTCTGTAGACGGAACAGCAGAGAGTTCATGCAAGTCTTTACAGGATTTCTCACAACAGTAACAAGCATGATTCTAGCTGACCGCGCCTGGGTCATGAGCATGTTGTTCTAAGATAGGTTCTCTGGCCGGGAAGATGGAATATGCAGGACTGAATCATTTCTCCACCCTGAATTAGAGTCCTGGGTCTTATTTTATACTGACCTAGGAATTAAGGGAAGTGAGTGGTGCAGGAACACGAAGGAAGTGTGACTGGGGCAGGGAAGAAGAGCCAAAGTTTACTGGCCTTTGAACAGTCTCTTGTTTTCTTCCATCTGCCTCTCCAACCAGCCCTGGAATGACAGCATTTTAAAATTCACTTGGTTGTGAACTATTGGCAGACAGAGGAGCATTCTCCTACCACACAGAAGGTCCCTGGAGATACCTAGGCCTGTCTGAACATCATAGCTAGTTACCACTGCTCTGGACACAGAGCCAGAAGTCCTTGCTTGAACCGCCCAGGCTTGCTAGAAATTCAGCAGCAGGAAGTTGCCTGAATGTTTTTCAGCAAGGTACTGCAGTGCTGGATCGCTGATGGCCCTGGGTGTGAGCCCGAAGAATGATATGCACGAAGTCCCCCCACTTACCAGCTGTTGGAAGGTCATGCAGTTGTAACACGGAATTGCAAGAAGAACTAGTGGCTTTTGCCTGGAGATTTATGAAGAAGTTTCCAGAACCTTGCCTTCCCTTCTGAAGCCCAGCTCTATCCCTACTCGAAAATCCAAAGACAACTACAGCATTTTTGGAGCTATTTGAAGGCATGTTCTATGGAGAAAGGACTCACTATGGAAGTTGGGAGTTATGCGTAGAAGGCTGACAGGGAAGGTCCAGTCAGTCCCTGTCCCCATCTGTGCTGCCAGTGGACACCATCTGTGCAGTAGGCTGTGAGCAGCAGGGCTTGACTCACCGAGCCTCTGCCCCAAGAACCTTGCCAGACTAAAGGTAAAGAAACTATGAAAATAGTTATAGGTCTACAAATGGGCCCGGTAAATGCCTAATACGCACACCTGGAAGGCAGAGAATGTCTGTGGCTCATCCTCGCAGAAGACATGTGGAGCTGCTGTCTCCATGGCACCCTAGAAGCAGAGCACGGGGTGGGGTGGGGGAGCTCGTGCACGGGCGTGCCCTTGCGTGCGCAGCCCTATGACTCACCTCTCGACGCACCTCAGCTGTGGCCACCAGTGGAGTAGTCCGTGAATGGACGCAGGCTCCTCTCTGGAAGTCCTTTTTGCTCATCAGGCTGATGGTTAACGATGCAGCAGACTGCCATCCCTAGGTCAGACCTGCCTGTTGTCTGTTTCTGTCAGTATGTGTATGAAATGCAGACACACTTGCATAGTCCTCCATACTTTAGTGATAGAACTGAGGAACTACAGGTGTAGGCCTAACATACTTAGCTTGAGGGTCTTCCCATTTCTGACGTGGACCGTGTGGACGTGGTGATGGGTCTGGGAAGGTGTTTCGGAGGAGGTTCCTGGGCCAGCTGAGAAGTCAGGAGAGCCCAGGGGTGGGGAGGTCCTTGTGCCAAGACAATGAGATAAGAACAGTTAGCCCACGAAGGCCAGGAAGGCCATCCCCGCCTGGCCTGTGAGCTCTGGCGCTGGTCAGGTTTGCTTGTTTGAAGTTCAAGCCGCGGGAAAGTGGGTGGAATCAGGGTTACCTCCTTTCCTTTCACTCTCCCCTTCTTCACCGCTGCAAGTATGTAGCTCTTACAAGCAAGCCACTGTAGGTGTCCAGCATCATCTCGTGTGGCACCGGCAGCCCTGGCTCCCCATGCGAACTTGTGGACCCACTCTTGCTGAAGAGGAAGAGAGGAGCTAGGAGCAGAGGAAGGGGAAGCTTAGGAGGCGACCTTGCCACTTGGTACTCATGGCCCCCTCAGCCTCCAGACAGGATCTGGGTGGCGGTAATCGGATGCACAGTTTAATTTAATAGCAGCAGAAGACATGAGCCCAGTACAAAGAAGTCACTGCCCTGTGCTCTGTGATTTTTCTTCCTGTGCATTTTGGTGTAGCAGGGCCACTGGGAACACATACACAGGGGGTTGATTCTGCCTGGCACGGGGCTCAGACATTAGAAGCAATTTAGTACTCATGTGTGGAAGGGATGTAGAGAAGGATGAAGATAGACTAGGCCTAGAGAGGCAGGAGTCAGGACGCAGAAGAGAAAAAGAGTATATTTTGTGTTTATTTCTGAATGTGTTATACTTTTGTGAAATAATTAGTAGCTAGTGGCGCTTTTTCAGGTTGAGATTAGAAAATTCCTGAATGTGTTCAGGCTATATTTCCCCTTTTTATTTAAAAGAATAAAACATCCTTGCTAGAAACAGACTTTGTGTGTCTTCATTTATAAAGCTAATGGGTGTAAAATTTGCTAACATGTTTTTCCAACTTAAATTCCTGAAAATCCCTTCCTGCAGGCTTAACTTCCTGACCCTTCCGACAGAAACCTCAGAACCCGTGGCCTCTGATTACAAGTGGTCTTCACAGCTGAGCCGCTGTGGGCGGCACTTTTCTTCTCTCTCCTGTGACGGTGCTGGTAGGCGTTTGAAGCCACAGCTTGTTATTCATTAAGCTTGTTTTCACAGCTCTGGGGAGAATATCAGTGACCTAGAGCCTGAGAGCAGGAAAGGATTCATCGTTCACAGTTATGCTCAGACACTAGGAAACAGGGGCAAGAACGACCACACAGGCTGGTGATTAACTGACGCAGCAGATCGCCGTCCCTAGGTCAGACCCGCCTGTTGTCTATGTGTCTCAGGATATTTCTATGAAACACAGACACACTTGCATAGTCCTCCATACTTTAGTGATAGAAGTAAGGAGCTACAGGTGAGGCCTAACATCCTTGAGAGTCTTCCCATTTCTGATGTGGGCCATGTGCACGTGGTGATGGGTCCAGGGAGGAGTCTCAGAGGAGGTTCCTGGGCCGGCTGAGAAGTCAGGAGAGGCCAAGGGCTTGCAGAAGCCCTTTGCGGATGGTTTTTAAGTGGTTTTGCCTTCCCTTCCAGGTTTCACTTGATCGGCTTGCATTGCCTGAACTATTTCATTCACCAAGTGGCTGGCAGTGTAAAGAAACAATCCAAATAGGAACCAGACTAACCAGAGAACATTCATTCCTATGTGAGCCAGCTCTAGAAGAATGAGGGAATGAGGTTCATCTTGTGACATCCTCTCTTCCGTTCCTCTTTCTACTGCTACTGTCTAAAAGTTAAGACAGCCTCCTGTTTGCTGCTGTTTTTCTATACTACGCAGGGCGCAGAGGTGTCTCCAAGGAGAGCTCTGGCCACAGCCTTCTGGATGCTATGGAATAAAACAGAAGCATGGTGTAATAGCTTCATTGTCGAGCAGGCTCAGGAAGTCAGAGCATGAGGGGAGTGTGCAGAAGCGAATCCCCCGCGGCCCTGCACAGGGCTCTGGGTGAGCCCTGAGTCTGAGCTTCTCACTGGAAATCTTCCTTTGTCATATCAGCATGATGACCAGGGGCTTCCTAATTTCTCCATCTCGGATGATTCTGTCAGAAAACACAGGGGCGGGGTAGCCCCATGCCTGGGTGTTGGAATTCTGTTCCAAGAATCACGTGTCTGCACACAGCAATACCTGGGGTTATAAGGAAAGACATAGTAAAAGGCAGATAGGGGGAGACAGGAAACGAGTGCAAAAAACTCCTAGAATGAGAATGAAAAGGAAAGGAAGACGAGTTGGGCTCACTTCTAACTCCATAACTGTGTACTAAACCTGTCCCACAGTGCAGGCACAGTGACAGAGCGTAGGGTGTGAGGGCACAGGAAGACATTCTTACACACATGGACAAATCCCAACAAGCCG
>PVIR01016234.1:0-37049 GCA_004026965.1 Petromus typicus | reverse complement strand
AAAAAAAAAACCCCTAAGGACAGCAACAGTCAAAATAGCACCCTTGCTGCTCCTGGTCATCAGAAGCCAGGACTAAGGAAGCACATTTTATACACTAAGGAGGCATCAGCAGGGTCAGGAGGCATAGAGAGGTGAACAAAAGAGAACAAAACAGCAAGTATAAAACAGTTCTTACTGGAACCATCACCAAAAGTAGACCCTGAGTACTACCCTAAAAAGGATAAGAGTCAAAGAAAACAAAACATTTTGGTAGGACCAAGAGTTTTCTAAGTGATGGTCAAAATCTCCAAGCTACATATTTCAAATAAACAGTACCAAAGCTGAGAAAAATCACAATGTGAAGACGACCACCAAGACGGCACATACATTACCTGACAAGGTTTTTGAAGTAACTATGATAAAGATACATCAACAAGCAATTACATAGTCTCATAGCATCAAGAAAGAAAAAAGAAAAGAAATAAGCATAAATATCACATTTCCTCTTATATGAGGAACTTAAAATGTCTGTATATAGGTGTATGTGTATATATAAGTATTATGTATGAATATATGATATACGTATATACATTTTATATATATGTACATGAGTGATAGAAACCTAAAGAGTAGACTCTTGGAGAGGATGGAACAGAAAAGAGTGGAGGTAAAAGGACTGAAAATGATGGAGATATGCTGTATGCTTGCATGAATCCCCAAAATAAATCTCATTGTTCTGCATCACCAACACACACTAATTTATTTTTTTTTAAAGGGGCAAGAAACACACCTTAGCAAAAAGAATAGAAGTTGTAAAAAGAGAAATAACATGAACATTACAAAAATAAAAAATACAATACCAACAACGAAAGCCTCTTTGGAAGAATGCAATAAGAAAATGTAGCAAACACAGAACTGACTCAAAACCTGGAGTCTAACTAAGATTTTTCAGTAAAAAGAAAAGAGCAAACAAGGTATGGGAAAGTGACAGAACCTCAGGATCTATAGAACAACACCCAACAGGACAATGTTTACATGACTGAAGTACCAAAAGGGGAGGGCAAAGTGAGGATAAAAGAATATTTGAAGAAATGATGGCTAAATATTTCCTCAGTGTAGCAAGACATAAAATTATAGTCAAGAAGCTAAGTGAAACCCAAACAGAACAAGCCTCCAAAAATTCACAAAACACAATAATGAAAGTTTAAAAAGAAAAAAAAATCTCACTCTTACTTACACAGAGATAACAATTCAAATAATAGCAGATTTTTCAAGAAACCATGGAGACCAGAAGGATTTTGACACTTTACTACTAAAAGAACTACAAACCACAAAGCTGAGATAACTAAATTACCCTTGAGAAGCAATGAGAAAATAAAAATATTTAGAGACCAAGAAAACTTAAAGAATTTGTGACTAGCAAGCCTTTTGTCAAAGAATGCTATTTTTTCTCCAAATTAATCTATTAATTTACTATAATTCCTATTAAAATCAAATATTGTGGGCTGGGGATTTAGCTCAGCAGTTCAGGTATCTGCCCGGCAAGCATAAGGTACTAAGTTTGATCCCTGGTAACCAGATACCACAGTGATGGGCATGGTGGCTCACGCCTGTAATCCCAGCACTCAGGAGGTATAGGCAGAGGTAGGAGGATTGCTGTGAGCTTGAGGTTAGCCTGGGCTACATAGTGAGTTAGGGGCTAGTCTGAACTACAAAGTGAGACCCTGTCTCAAATAAAATAAAAAATATAAAATAAAATTAGATGTTGGGTTTTTATGTACTTATATAAAACACTGCTTAGGTACTTATATAAAAGGGAAAGAATCTAGAATAGTTAAAAAAAATCTTGATAAGGGAGACTTAATCATTTACCAATGTCCAGACCTGGTATATAGCTCAACAATCAAGACTGCATTGTACTGGGGCTGGGGAGTTAGCTCAGTGGTTCCAGCACCTGTCTTGCAAGTGCAAGGACCTGGGTTTGATCCCGGTAACCACATACCATACTGGGTGTGGAGACTTATGCCCAGCAACAATCAGTACGACATACCACAGTGCCAGGCGTGGTGGCTCACACCTGTAATCCCAGCACTCGCGAGGCAGAGGCAGGCGGATTGCTGTGATCTGAGTTTGAGGCTGAGCTCAGGGCCAGCCTGAACTACAAAGTGAGACCCTGTCTCAAAAAAAAAAACCTAAAAAAAAAAAAAAAAAGACTGCATTGTACTGATGGAGAAAGAGACACAGATCAGCAAGAGAACAGAGAATCTAAAAATACACACATACAAATATTACCAGCTAATGTTTGACAAAGGCACAAAAGAACTTCAATGAATAGCCTTTTTAACCTATAATGTCAAAGCAATCTGATATTCACTGGCAAAAACAAAAACAAACAAACAAAAACTTAGTCTAAGTCTCACATTTTATGCATACATGAACTCAAAAGGTTCAATGGGACTTAAATATAAAGCTTAAAGTTATGAAGCTTTTATAAAATAGAGAAAAAAGAATCTACAGATACCAAAGATTCTCAGATGTGACACTAAAAGAAAATCAAGAGGAAAAACTGATACATTGAATCTAATTAAAATTTAAATTCTTTACCCAATGGAGGAGATTAGTAACAGGATAAAAAGGCAACCCACCAATGGAGGAAACATGTTTGCAACAAATACATTTTTTTCTGTGTTGTTTTGTTTTTTGGTAAGGGTTGGCTGTGTAGTCAGGCTGGATGCTTAGTTACTATATTCATTACTGAGACAAAATACATGGCAACCAACGTTAAAGGAGGATAGGTTTGTCTCAGCTCACAGCTTGTAAAGCTTTTAGTCCATAAATGGCTGGTTCCAAAGCAGAGCAGCATGGCAGAGGAGCACCAAAGAGAAGACACAATCCATGGTGCGGCAGGCAGAAAGACCTCAAGCAGCCACAAACCTGCTTTCTTTTTGTCCCTTTGTGTTCCAGTCTATTGATTGGTTCTACCCATATCGAGGGTGGGGCTTCCATTATCCACACCCTAGATTCCAGGATCATATTTAATCCATATTCACACATCCTAATCCAGTCACCTTTGAAACTTTACACCTATGAAACATGAGGCTTTGGGGGGACATCTAGACAAAAGCTATACCACTAGTCTTAATTCACTATGTAGCCCATGCTGGCCTTGAGCTTTCTATGATCTTGCTGCCTCAGCCACCCAAGTGCTGGGATTATAGAGATATACTACTGCCTGGCTGTACAACTAATACATTAACGAACAAATGTCTCTGGTCATTCGAGAGAGGCAGATGAAAACAACACTGAGATTTCATCTTACTACACAAAGAATGGCTGCTATCTCAAAATTATCCAGCAGCAAATGTTGGCAAGGCTATGGAAATAAGGAACCCTTCTCTACTGTTGGTGGGAATGTAGACTCGGACAACCTCGGTGGAAATCAGTGTGGAGATTCCTCAAAAACCTAGGATCGGAGGTCCCATTTGACCTGTCCATTCCTCTGCTAGGTATATGTACCAAAGAATTAAGAGATTCATGTCACAGTGACATATGTGCACCCATATTTATAGTAGCTCAGTTTGTGATAGCTAAATCTTGGAAACAACCAAAATGCCCATCAACTTGAAATTGGACAAAGAAAATGTGGTTCTTCTACAGAATGGAGTACTAGTCGGCCATAAAAAATGATAAGACTGAGTCATTTATACTCAATTGGATGTACCTACAGGATATACTCATAAGTGAAATAAATAGGGCACAGATAGGTACATATCACATCTTTTCTCTGGTATGAGAAAACGAAAATGGAAATGAGTTCTAGAATATATAGTAGATACTGTGAAATAGAAAATATTTAAAAGGAAATGGACTGCAGGGGTAACTAATGAGGGGAAAAAGAATGTAATAGGAATAAAAAAAAAAGGAAACAAAGCTTACGTATATAGGGGGTGGAGGGTTAAAGGGTGGGTAGAGGAATGGAAAAAAATTAGAATCATGCAATATACTGGTACAAACTCTCAATATAGAATGTGATTATGTTGTGTATATATAATATATCAATAAATATTTGAATTTTTTAAAAGAACAAATATCTACAAAATACATAAAGAACTCTTAAAATTCAAGAGAAAAAAAACATATATATATATGAGGAGCTGATGATCTGAAGAGACCTCAAATGACATTGTGAAAAAACTGTTCAACATCACTGATCATTAGAGAAATGCAAAGTAAAATACTACTAAGAATCCACTCCAAAAAGAATGGCAAACATCAAGAAATCAAATAATAACAAATGCTGGTGAGGCTGCCGGAAATAAAGGAACTTTCTACATTGCTGATGAGAAGGGAAACCAGTACAACCACTACGGAAATCAGTATGTTGATTACTCAAAAAACTAAAAGAAGAAATTCCATTTGGCTCAATTATTGCCCTGCTAAGTATCTTCCCAAAAGAGTTAAAGACAACATATTACAATGCTACATGTATACTGATGTTTATAGCAGCACACTTCATAACAGCTAAATACTGGACATAACCTACGGGCCCATTCACAGATGAATGGAATCACAAAATGTGGTGTTTATATACAACAGAGTACTACTCTGCCATAAAGAGGGATAAAGGTGCCATTTGTAGGAAAATGAATGTACCTTGAAACCATAATATTAAATGAAATAAATCAGACAGGCTACTCTAAATAACGCATGATTTCTCTTGCATGAGAAATTCAAAAATATAAATAAAGAGCAAAATAAAAGATAATAGGAAACAGGGAGATAAGATATTTTGCAAATGAAAAGTGGACCAAGAGATGGAGGGAGGGGAGAGGGAAAGAGGATATAAAAAAATTAACATGTGTATGTACAAGTACCAACTGCCCAAATTAATATAATCGTTATGTATTATAAACATTAATAAAAGTAAAGATTGAAAAAAGAAGATAAAGAAAAACTTAAAAAGAACCATTAGAGAAATGCAAATTAAAATCATGACCAGGTAACACTACACATCTATAAGAAGGTCTAAAATGAAAAATGATAACAAAATGCTGTTGAAAGACACAGAGAAACTACACTACTCAAACATTTGCTAGTGAATTAATGAAATGGTACAGCCAATCTGGGAAACACTTTGGCAGTTTCTTATAGAAATTGACATGCAGTTACTATACAACCCAGCAACTGTACTTGTAGGCATTTATCCCAGAGTAATGAAAAGTTACATCCACACAAAAATCTGTACATAAATGTTCACAGCAGCTTTACTGGTAATAGGCAAAACTGGAAATACTGCAATGTCCTCCCATGAACAAATAGTTAAATAAACCATGGTATATCTATGTTGTAGAACACTCCTCAGCAATAAAAACAAAGGGTTGATAAACACAACTAAAATGACCTCCAAGGGAAATATGATGCTTGAAAAAGCACATCTTGAAATGTTATGTGTTATGACATTTTTGAAATGACAAAAGTGAAGAAGCAGAAAATAAATATGCTAATGCCATGGGTTAGAGGTTGGGGATCTGCTGCAGTTGCCACACAGGGACCCTCAAGTACTGGACTTGTTCTGTCTCTTGGTGGTGAACATGGAACCAACTGCTGAGATGAAACTGCAAAGTTAAATGCACGTGGACACATACCCAAACTAATGAGGTCAAATAGGGAAACATGAAAACAATCTAAATACATCTGACAAAAAAATAAAAGGTCACTTTTTTTTAAAAATTATCTTTATTGGTACATTAAATATACACATCATGATTGCACTCCATAATGGGGATTTGTACCAGTATAAGACACAACTTAATTCTCATTTTTTCCCATAGCCCCACCCACCCTACCACCCCCCCCATATATATAAAATTTGTTTCCTTACTTTTTTGTTACAATCTCAACATTGTCCCCTTTTAAAGAGAAAACTAAAAGAAAAGCCCCAAAATGGAATATTAAAAGTAAACAATAAAAATGAGACTCTAGGAACTGAGCTAATTTTCAGATCTAGTTATATTAATTGTATTTGGGGACCTAGTTTTCTTGTTTTCATACTGTATTTATGTATTCTTTCAGTATGTGCCCCAAAATTTTTTTCAGAAAAACATACCAACTGTAAGTCCACACTAATTTAAGAAGTAAAAAGACAATTCTTAATATAGTATACAAGTAAGTATACTCTAATGAATAGTCAGCATTGCAATAAAAGTGACAAAATTCTTAACATACACACAAAAAGTTCTACATAATATATAATTTCAAAAGTTTCCCTTTTCTGTCATCCCACAGCTAGTTTATGATGTAAAATCAAAAAAAGGAGATTACTTTGTGAGCCTGGACTAATTCTTATAGTTAATTCAAATGTGCCTATATCATATTGCCAGGAGACCTGGAAGATATAACACTAGCTCACTTTTCATTAAGAAGCATTGCCAGAGATGGAAATGGTAGCTCTATGGGAAGCTGAGGCAGGAAGACCACGAGTTCAAGCTCAGCCTAAGCAGCACAGCAACTTAGAAAGACCCTAGTCTCAAAAAAGGTCTGAGGATGTAACTCAGTGTCCAGGTCCTGGTTCAGTCTTTAGTACTGAAAAAGAAAGGAAAGTAAGGGGAGAAGAAGAAGAGGGGAGAAAGAAGAGAGAAGGAGGAAGAAGGGAAGGAGGAAGAGGTGAAGAGGGAGAGGAGGAGGAGAAGTAAAAGGGTGGAGAAGGAGGTTGGCAGAGCAAGAGGAGGGGAAGAATAGAAAAGGAACAAGAGGAAATAAAAGAGGAGAAAGGGTAGAGAAGAATGAGAGTGGGGACAGAGGCAGAGGAAGAAGAGAAAGATGAAGGTGGGGGAGGAAGAGGAAAAAAGAAATACAGTAAAACCTTGGATTCTAATTTGTTTGTGAGTGTTCATATGACAAGCAAATATTTCTAATAAATTTTAACTTGATAAATAATAGATGTCTCCAAATATCATAATCACACCTGAGCCAATGGCCTTTGCTTCCCCAAGGATTGTGGGCGATCACCTCCCAAAGCAAGAGGCTGTGGAGGAGATCTCATCTGCAGAGAAGGACCAAAAGGCAGAGGACTCCCTCCCTGCAAATGAAATGTATGAAATGTGGGAAACTGCAAAATTTTGTAGAAATTTTGAATACAGCTATAATGGTGTGAACAATTAATCTGTTTAACAACAATGCAATATCACGTTTCTATGAAATCCTCAAAGGGAGGCAAAAGCAAGTGCCACTGAACAGGCTCCTCATTTAAGCTGCAGAAAAAGAAAAAGATTCCACTGAAACAAGAGAGAGCAATGACTTCATCAGTGATATGTTCTATACAATAACCGCCTCATTTCCTCCCCACCAGACAGAAAGGTTTTCAAAGGTAAAGCGTAGGTTGATTTCTTTATTTTCTTTATGTATTCTAGTTTATTATTTTGTATTATATTTCAGTATTATAATAACTGTATAGGAACATTTTGGGTTGTAGAATAAATCATCTGAGTTTCCATTATATCTTATGGGGAAATTCCCAGAATAAGTTATACTTCCAACTTGAGGTTTTATTGTAATGCCCAAATGTCAATCTGAAATTGAAATGCTAGGTAGGTGTTAATCCACACTGACTGCTGAGGTACACAGGTAGCCTCACCTTCTAAACCAATACCAATACTTAGAGAGAGGCAAGCACCTATATGAGAATTACTTGGATGCATGTCAAATAATGCACCATCCTGGATCCACCTCAGGAATGCTACACTATCAGTTTTCTGAAGCTGCAAAAACAAAAGATTTTAAGATTAACAATTTCTCTAATGTGACACTTTAGTAGTATTAGCTTTACAAGGCATTTTCGTAACTTTTTTGCATTTTGGTTAAAATAACCATAAAATTAATTTTATTCCAGAATCTCCTTATAATTTAAAATGAATACATCCCTATGGCTAACATAGGGACATCACTCATCACTTGCCAGTCTCTATTATCAATCATCTGCCTCTGAAGGGTATCAGAAAGAAACCAAATGCTTAGCACAGGCCATAAATGTGGCATCATCTATGAGTCCTTAAGGGAGCCAGCATTTAGCCAGAAAAGATTAGATGGAATTCTCTGTTCTGTAGAGAAAACTGATACAACGAATGCCTCAAATGTGCTAAACAAATAACAAACAAAAATGATTCTTAGCTATTTTAATCATAGAATCAGTTTAATCCTTGAAAAATTTACAGAATTTAACTCAATAAAAACTTTACTCTTCTGTTTCTGATTTTAAAATATAAGTTTATGCACTTCAGTGCTTTTCAACAAATTATTTTTCTGCATACAAAATAATCAATATGACAAATAAGCAGAAAAACCTATTTTCTTGGTAACTGCCCAAAGCAATACCTTTAAGTGTGCCTCTAATTCCTTCCCTTACTATGCTGGTTTGGTCAAACACAGTTGGCTTTTAAATGTTTATAGTTAGTTGAGAAAAAAAAAAAGTGAGCATTTTAAGTGAAACAAAATGGACAGCGACCAGGTGGAGCAGAATTCCCAGTGGCTGACAGAGATGTTTAATCTTACATATATATTGTTAACAAAATATTTGCTGTAGTTTAAATTTCAATAAATTACTCACTTCTAGGTTAAACATAAATTCTCAGTGTAAAAATGTCTTACAAAGTGAAAGATAATGGAAGTGAAATGCAGTCTACTCTATTCCAGTTCCACAGCTGACTTGCTAACAGGGCCAGAGACCACAACCATTTGCAGACATCACTGCAAGACAGCACCTTGCTCTGCCCCAGGTCAATGATGATGAACCTTTTAGAGACCAAACTGCAATCCCAAACCCACTTTCCATCACAAAGTGCCCACAATGCAATTAAATCTGAATACTGAGGAGTAGTTTAGAAAAAAAACAACTCACACATTAACATCTTTTGTCTTAAAAGAAAAACACAGGAATGCACATGCCACAGGTTCACCACCACTGCCCTAGAGTCTCTGGCTATCCATCTCTTCCCTCCTCTCTCTCAGAAGACATCTCCTCATGCAAACAAACAACAGCAAAAACCCTGCAGCTACCCTTGGTCTTGCCCTGCCTGCTCACTCTGCCCAGCCGAAAGCAGCCCATGTCTTACCCCAACCTGCTCCCTCTCCAGACTCAATGGGAAAGGAGCCTATTTTTTTGTTAGAGCTCCATGCTCCCTCATTTACCTTCCCTTTCTCCTCCTATATTTTCATCCTTCTCATTCCTTGGACAGGACACAGTGTAATCCTGTTTGTCTGAAACGCCCCTCCCACAGCCTCACTTCCCCACCTCCTACTCCTGCAGGAGTTGGCCCACCCACCCTCACAGAATTTCCCACAGCACTCTGTCTGCTTGTGCTCCCCTCACCTTCCATTCTCTAGCCATCCATGAGAATGACCATTCAGGAACTTGTTTTTGCCTACTTCACTGACAGCCTCTTTGCTGCTAAATCCAGCAGCCACACTGAAGACAAGCTGCCATGACCTCCCTGTGCCATACTGCTTCCCTTACAAAACCTTTTGCTCAGGCTTCCATAAAACTTTGTTCCTCTGTTTTTCTTACTCCTCAAACTTTTTGTTTTCAGTGGCCTTCTAGAGAAGGCTTCCCTACAACATAAACATCTCCATCTTCACTTTATTCATGCAAACATTCCATCTATGCAATTTCATATTTCTCATGATTTTAAACCATGCCATTGTTGATAACTTCTAAATGTCCAACAAATTCAGCTTCCCACTACAATATCTTCATTTCTCCTCATGTATCTATGAAGGCTTCAACATGGGTAACTCCAAAACAGAACTCCTCCAATCCTCAGATTCATTGTCCTTCCCCAGAGTCTCAGAAAATGCCTAAAGAATAGCTGATACCTGTAAAGTATCTGTTGAATAAACAAATGAATGAACAAACTAGTTATAAAAGCAGCCTCCAGTACTTAAGTGTCTCCAGAATTTAAATACTGGACATCCACTATTAGTTCTGCTTCACAGTAAAATGCCATTCTGTGAGAATAGTTACCTACTCTAACACTATCCCACTCCTAGGAATGTAGCGTACTGTATTTGCTCATGTCCTTACTATTGGATAATCAAGTTGTTCAGAAAAGAGTTCTACCTTTATTGTGATGCAGTATGTCACCAAATCCTCTCAACTCTTAACTGATACAATTTTAGCTACCTTCTTACTAAACACAAGGAAGTTGTTTTGCTTCTTCTACTGCATGTATGATAGCAGATAAATCCAATCAATATTCCACAAGAAGATGATTTTTGAAAGCATGACATTATATTACCAAGCCCAAGGACTTATAAAAGCAAGTAAGATATGCTTGAATTTGATCTCTCTTGTACAGGATATACTTAAAGAAGGAATATAAAATGAAACTGTGAAGATGCCAATTTATCCATAGAGTTCTCTAAGACTAGAGCTTTGAGGTAGCCCCAGAGTCATATAATAGCACACACTGAACTTGGAGATTTCTACTATAAAGAAAGGAGGAAGCCTTTGATGGACCCTAACTTCTCATATGTCTGAAAAGGAAAAAACAAATCTTGTCTTAAATTTTATGAATGCCTTTCTTCATAGTGCTTATACAATGTTGCATTTGTAAAAGAACTAAATAAATGCCCCAAATTTCTCTCCTTTATACACAGGGGTTTAAAATTGTTAAGTTATATCCTGATTAGTGGATTTGTTCATAGCAATAATCTTTCCTGTGCTTGCAATTTTAGTCAGCAACAATAAAAAGTATCAGGTAGCATTTGACATTTTGAGCACAGAGAAATAACCTTTCCAATTTACTAAATCCTGCTTTTAAAAAGTCATTACCTTACTGAAAATGGGTTAAGCTGGGGAAGAAATGTAATCATTTAAATATTTTTGAAAATACTGATGGCATTTAAATTCAGATGGAGAAGGATGGTCTATTTACTAAATGGGATTATCATAAGAAATGAATAGGTATCTAGAAAAAGGCAAAATATGGTTTCTATATCTCACCATATATAAAGATAAACTGAAGATGATTTAAAATCTCTACATAAAAGATAATAACATTCACCATAAGAGAATTTTATAAAAGAAAAATAGGAAACCTGCATGATAAAGATGGAAAATATGATCATTTACATTTTTATTTTATATCAATAAACATCCTAAACCATTAAAACAGTTATAGATTGAGAAAAATATTTCTCAGGTATCAGAGATACACCTAGTGTAGAAAGCATTCTCACAAACTGATAAACAAAGGAACTCAACAAAAACAAAATGGGAAAATAATATATGGTATAGAGAAAATTCACAGAAGACAAAACTGAAATAGCCAGTAAATTTTAAAAGATATTCAACTTCACAATAAATATAACTTTAATGAGATAATTTTTCACTCAGCACATTAACATAAATTACAGTGATAGTAACCACTGCTGTTAAACACATAAGAAAAATGAATCATTTTATATGATACTTTCAGGAATATGAATGGTAGTAAATATTTAGGAAAGAAATCTAGCAATACACACACAAAATTAAATATACACATCTTTTGACCTAGTACTCCCATTATCAGACATCTATTCTTTAAAACAAAAGCACAGCTATATAGCAATAAAAATATTGTTATGGTTTATATCTAGATGTCCACCAACTCCTTAGCATTCATATAGGTGCAATTTGGGGAAAGTGGTTATATCATGAAAGCATAACACTCATCAGTGAATTAGCCCACTACAGAGTTATCTGCTGAGTGTGATGTTGGGAGGTCAAGCCTGGTCGGAGGAGGTGGGTACCTGTGGGTGTGAACTGGAAGGGTCTATCTCCCTGCCAACCCCTCTGCTGATTTTTCTCTTCCTCCTACCAAATTCAGAAAGTCATTCAACTTTCTGCAACCATATAAAAAAGGTAAAGTACAAATACTTTAGAATTATACATGTCTTGGTTCACAGCATAATTCAAACATTCCTTAATTCTGTTACTGATCCCTAGATTTTTTCATCCACAAATTGAGCTAATACAATCCTATATGTATGCTTTTATGAATATTAGTGAAAGGATATCTCACACCAAGTACATAGCAAGTGATCAATGAATTATAATAATGAATATAATTTTAAAATTTAAGTTTTATGAAGGCTTTAAAATTCAAAAAACCAATCAAAATATAAACATTCATAGAGCAAGTGCAAATTAAACTAGCTGAATAATACTTTCACCTAAAAGAAATACAGTCACCAAAAAGAATTTCCTTATTTCTGGCTCCACACTAAAACACAGAAGACATGTTTCTCTCTATTTTTCCTGCTAACTGAGGCTAAAATCTCCATACATTACACATATCAAGATAGAGAAGAAAAGAAGAAGCAAAAATATAAGTAAACTTAACAGACACTCAGATTTTCTGAAGTCCATTTTAGGGTTCAAATAAAAATTACAGCATCATCTGGTGTGGTTTTAATATATATGGATAAAATCAACAAAGGACGGTGCTTCTAAGAATGGTGATACACAACTCCATGAACTGTACCATGTTAGTGCCTTGACTTTGATGTCTCCATATAATCATATAAGGAACCTCCACTAGGCAAGCAAGTTGAGGATGGACAGGTCACAACACCTTTACAACTCCTGTAAAATCAATAATCACATAAAGACAAAAACCTGAAAGATGTGCTTCCTAACTTCAATCAAGTGAGTAAACCAACTCAAGACTATAGTTTGCCCTTAAGCTTTTAAGAGGACGGAAATACAGTTTCCTTTTAAAGCTTAACCTGATTTAAACTCATCATGCTGAAAGTCAATAAATTCTGTTGTTGTAATTCCCCGCTTTCCCTTACTGTTGGACCTGTTCTATGTAAGTCTACTTCTATAGACATCTAACTTATACGCAAATGCATAAACTGCATCAGTTTATACCAGTGTTATCAAAAATTTGAAATTTTAATAAAGTCAGGAATTTCAGTTTAAGTGTAACTTGTAACATTTTAGTATAAATTCTTTCTTCTCAGAGTAATATATTTTATAGCATTTAATGTGACCTAGTATAGTTCTTTCAAAACCAAATGTACTAAAACATACACTAAAACACCCTGTTTCTCAAAGCACTTACAAATATGCATACTAATTCCAGTGATATTATGAATGTTTTACACATGGGACATTGCAAAGTAGTTTATAAACAGGAAATGTAACTTCATTATTTTATCTTACAGACACCTGTTTTTTGCTTGCTTTTATTCATAACGACTGTCCATATTACTTACTCAGTGTTATGAATTACTTTTGGCCTACCTTATAAGATGTATTTATCAATAAGGATATTTATTCAACCTATGGCGATACAGAATTTAAAGGTTATCCCTCCTGCAGAAAAGAAAGTAATCTGTACAAATCAGGAGAACTACTTGAGATAAAAGTAACACCCTCCAATCAAAGCAGATGGCCTACTGAAAATGGAAAATCAATGAAAGATAACAATCTAACAACTGACTGTGGAGTACAGAAAACATAGTTGGGGGTGGAAGAGAGGAAATCAGTAGTAAGCAATAAAAGAATGTGTACAGCTCTGGGTGACCCATTTTAAAAATAACTTTGAAACTCTACAATTCCTCCTAACAGGTTCTTAGGAATAAGGAAAGAATCTTTCTCTTTTTAGGACTACTTACTCCTGTAATTTTATATTGAATTCATCTGTTTACTCAACAGACATTTATGTGGCATACCTAAACACAGGATTACAAAAGAAAAAGGTAAGTGGGACAGGAAGGGAAGAAGTCTTTTGGGGGAAAGGAAAATCAAAATGACTGTAAGGACATGTAAGTTGGAGATGTCTGGAGGTCATCAAAATGGAGAGATAAAGCAGGCGACAACTATGCAGCAGGAAAACAAAGACAGTCAGACAGCGCTCTGGGAGACCATCTCAGAAAGCCAGTACACGGCCAGATGCCTGAGCACAGGAAGTGGCAACCATCTTTCTGTGACAAATGAGGACAGAACTCAGGCTGGCCTTTCCAAGGGGAACACAGAAAACAGAGCAAGGCAGGCTAAAAGTCTTTTGAAAAAAGTCACTCACTATAGTAATGTGTTAGAGAGAGAGAAAGAGAAGGTGAGGGAGAGGAAGAAAGTAAGATATAGCGAGAGAGCAGAAAGGGAGACAGAAACAAGTGGAAAGGCTGCACAATGGTGTCTGTGGAATCCTTCTGTTTCTTGTCAGGCTCCCATGCTTATTTCCAGGACAACTGTAACTGCTTCCTAACTGCTCTAGACACATCTTGTTTCGCTCAGTTCAGTGCATTTTCCAATGGCAGGCCATGGAGAGTTTACTAAAGCGGAAATGTGATCACCTCTCTGATGGTTTCCCTGTGCTCTTAGCATGAAGACACAGCTCCTAAAACTGGCTTCCAGGACCCTGAAAGCTGTATCTCTTAGCTAACTCTCCAGAACTCTCTTAAATCTGATATCTGCCTCCTCAGCTCCAGGTCTTCTGGATTTAGGTAAACTCACCACTCTGCCATCACAGGCATTTCACACTAGTGGTGCCTGCTAGCTGCACAACCTTTGCTCCCTTTTCATGTGATCATCATTGGCTCTTGATTAAGCATCACATCATGGAACCCCTTCTTGAACTGCAGCAGCAATGGCAGTAAAAACACCCCTACCCTTCAGAACACCCACCATGATCAACACTGTGGGCATGTCTATCAACTGTCTGCCTGGAAGTGGAGTATAAGCCGCTTAGAGATGCACGACTCTGGCTCCTCACTATGCTCACAGCACTTTAGTGCATCGCCTGTATTAATCCCTCAGTAAGTGTTGGTTGATGGAATGAAAGAGAGGAACCAGCAGCGAGGGTTGCCTATAACTTGTGAGTCAAATACACCTAATATGACCTCTTATTTATACCTAGAAGCTCTTCAGTCATCTGAACAGCACTCCTATTTTATATTAAAAGTAAATGCCACATTAGATGATCATAATGAATGTTTTTTGTTATTAAATCATTTTGTTAGTAGTATTCTGCATTCAAGTCTTGAAGTCATTTTGGCAGATCATGTTCTGCTTAGCTTTAATTGAATTTGAAATGTTCTGTTTGTACTTTATTATAGGACTTCCAATGGTGATATCCACAGCCTTCCAACCAAATAAATTTGTAACAAAGAACCTAAAAATAAAAGCCATTATGTTTATTGACCAAATAAAGAGATATATCTTCAAGGTCACTTAGAACTGATTTTAACACATTCTGCTTCCCGCTGGCAATCACAGGTGAAGAAAACAAGCACAGATCAAATTGGAATCAAGGCTTGTGAAGGTTCTATTTATGCCAGCTATATGGGAATTACTTAAACTTGGTATTCAGATAGCACTATGGATTTTGTAACTAGTCATCATCTCCTTCATTAATAAGCATTCAGTGACAAAATCAGATCACATCATCTGTGCACTTAATTACAAACTGGAAAATATTCAGGATATACAAATTTTATTAGGATGGCTGACATCTGTCAACTATTTTGGTTAATTACTCCTGAATTTGGATTCTAGGCTTCAACTATTTCAAATTTTAATCCATGTGGCATAATGGTTTTAAAGCTAACATTATCTCCAGTATTTTTGTCTTAATCCTATTCTAAAAATTATAAAAAATAAATATCACTAATGTGATGGTTAAAAAAAGGAAACAAAGCTTATGTATATATGGGGTGGGGAGGTTGTAGGATAGGCAGGGGAATGGGAAGAAATGAGAATTAAGTTGTGTCATATAGAAGTACAAATTTTCAATGCCTATTGTGATCATGATGTGTATATAAAATGTACTAATAAAATCAATTAATTAAAAAATGAGTACTGCTAGTTCTCCACTGACAAAGTTTATTCTGCAACTAAATAAAATAAATTGTTAATTTGTATAAGGCTTCCTACCACAATGTTATAACTTTTCATCAGGGCTTTTTAAACACACTCAGTAGTGCTATGCATGATGTAAAATGTTTTGAACTCTCTTAATTATATGTTAAGGACATAACCCCACAACCTTACTATAGAGTAGGAAGAACCATTTGGCTTGTTTTGATAGTTTAGATAAGACTGCTCATTTGTGTGCCTTTGTACATATGCATGCGTCTCCAACCTCATTCAATCTGTTGGTTATGGGAGGTGGATAGTTGTTCCATGAAGAAACTAAAGTTCTGGAATGAGAGAGATGGCTCAAAAAATGAAGAACATAACAGAGAAGGGGAAAGGTAAGACAGGTGAGCAGGACAACTAAGTCACAATAAGTAGAGCAAAAGCAATTCACTGAACACACAGTTCAAATTTCCACAGGTAATTGGTGGCAAAAGGAGCATACAAAACCAAAGATAAAAAGTATCATGATAAAACAAATGTACTAAATACACAAGATATTGACAAGTACTCACTTTTAATCTGCCCATTCTATTACAAAGTTTCATATTCTTAAGGTTGACAAAGAGGAATCAAGTAAATTCCTGGATTTACAAAGCTAGTAAGTAAAAGCCGACCAGAAATTGAAACCAGGCAAACTGACTTCACACTTCACCCTACACAACAAAACCTAGCTCAAAATGGATTTTAAATATAAACCTAAAGCTATCAATCTCCTAGGAAAAAGCGTAAATGAAAAATATTTGAGACCACTGGTCTGGCATAGATTTCTTAAACATAATAGCAAAAACAATTCACAAAATAACAAACTGGAAAACAGAATTCGATCAAAATTAACAACTACTCTTTAAAAGAAAACCTCTCAAAGAACATAGCCATATCATTTTAAAAATAAAGAATATTCAAACCTCAAAGAAAACCAACCACAGAGTTTAAAAACTTAAAAAATATTTGAGCAATACCTCAAAGATATACAGATGTTAAATAAGCATATGAAAACATGCTCAGCATCATCAGTTGTTAAAGAAATGCAAATTAAAATAACAGGCTATCTCTACACACTTTGTAGAACCGCTAAAATTTAAAAAACTAACCATAATAAATATTGGCATAGATACAGAAAAACTAGAACTGTCTTAGAATATGTTATTATCACTTTGGAAAGGGTTTCTTATAGTATTTAAACCATATGATCCTACCTTCCTTTCCTGTTTCACCCAAGTGAAAAGAAAATGTACATCGAAACACTTACAAGAATATATACTGGCTTCGTCATTGTCCAACTAGAGTTATCCCAAATATCTATTAATAGACAAATTAAAAAATTTTTGTATTATCAAGCAATGGGATACTTGGCCATAAAAAAGAACAAATGATGGATAAGTATAATATAGATGAATCTCAAAATAATTAAGCCAAACAGAAGGTACAATACTGTACATCTGCATTTTATCTAGAAGTAGAAAATACAAATGAATCTACAGTGATAACAAAGCAGATGAGACTGTTGATGATGGGAGTACAAAGATTTCTCTGACACCATACCAGATGTACATGGAACCTGGTGAAGGGATTACAGTTCTGGTTCAGTGCAGTTTGGCAGGAAGAGATATGTATTTGCACACTAATCTAGGTGATGATTTCATGAACAAACCATACCCAGTAATACACAGCAAATATTTTGAATTTATTGCAGGTCAATTATATCTCAACAGAATTATAACTTTAAAAAATATTTCAGTAAAGGTAATTTGGGAATTAATATAATTGTTCTATTCTAATCCACCTCAAAATCTTCTAGGAACATACTAGGAACTTCTCAGGTAAGAAGGAAGATTTTTGCATGTGTAGTTAAAATTTTATCATGACTTGGACTACTTTCTTCTCACAAAACATATGTCTTTAAATCATTACAAAAGTTAAAACTAAATCACATATGTATGGAAATGCTTTTTCTGTTTTGTAACTAGGATATTTCATGCAAAAGTGCATCAGACATTTAAGAAATAAATTAAGGAGAAACATACTGTTTTTCTGGACACATGGTGAGTATTAACTAAGCCCTCACAGGACATTCCCACCATACTGACTCATAGCAATGCTGCACAGATCCATTACAAGCATTACGTGATGTTTTGGACTTAGCTGCACATCTGGACACCCAAATGATTGCTGTCCACTGAGTCAAGTCTTAGGAAAGGTCACGCACACTCCAAAACAATTTAGTATTACTCTTTACTAGTCCTCCTGAGGTGTGTGAGGGGCTCCCTGTGGAGAACTGGATTCAGACCTTCTATATCCTCATGTATAATCACTGTTGAGAAACATTAGTTTTGTCAATTTGTAAACAACAAAGTGACACATATTTTGCATGGAATATTCACTCAGGGAAAAGAAAACATCACTAATATTTTTAAAATAGGTTAACTATGCTGTTTCTAATCAGTTGAGGTACAACTGAGAAACACAATGAACTACACAATCAAGATATTCCATTACTAATGGGCAGGGGGAACAGGAGTGTTGCCAATAAGGGATTTGGTGAAAAATGAATTTTTCAAGATGCATGTGTGTGAGCTCTTTAAAGTGGAGGGGAAGACTCTAAAGAGAGAGAGATTAAGAGGTTAAGAAGGGAAAGAAAGAATCAAGGATGAAGATGACAGTAAGGATTAAGGTACCTTACCAGCAAAGGGATATGCCAGGCTGAACTCCAGATACTACCTACTCTAGAGTCCAGATTCCCAGCCACAATGCTAAGCACTCCTTTATGCTGCCAGGAGAACTAATCATTGACTGAAGACCTTCACTGGGACATTTTGTGAGACTGGTATTATTCCCACACTGTCTACTCTACAAACAAGAAAGAAAACCCAAGAAATACTCAGTAATAACAGCAAACATTAACATCTATGAAGCCTCCAATACTTAAATTCCAGAATCTAGAGCATTCTATAGCTAGAGAGAAATTATTTTGAACACATCATAGGTTCATTTTCTCTCTCTTTACATGAAGGTAAGAAATTGAGCTGAAGGATAAATGGCATACTATAAAATAATAGCATAGTTGATTTTTTACATAGAAATCACATTATTAGGAATATTAAATAACAGGTCTTTCTAGCATTATTTTAATATATTATTAATGAAGTTTAAAAGCAAAGGATTCAAAAGAACATACATTACAGCACATTAAAAGCACTGTGGGGATTGGGTTTGATAGATCTGGAGTTAATATTAGTTGCAAATATTAACAATGTGACCTTGGATGATGTATTACAAGTCCATTTCTTCATCTGTAAAATGTAAGAGCAAGTCTACCTCTTCATCAGTAAGACATAAGAACAAATCCGTAACAATGTCTCGGGACTGAGATCAAAGCAGAGAATGTAGAAGAAATTGTCAAATCTCACACATACAAGGGAGCATTTTCCTTGCCATCACATTATCTCTTTCAGAGATGCCAACTATGTCATTTCCCCCTAATAAGTTCCAGTATTAACAAAAGATGGGACGTTATTCAGCCAAAGCTTTTACTAAGCTCTCAATTTTTTGTTCTCCTTAATCATATCTAATTTTGACTGCTGACATGTAGTAGGGAATTACAGGTTTTCTAAATGTTCATATTATTTGAACAAGATTTTTTACTTTTCATATACTATTTAATGATATTATGCTAAAATGTTCTTTTTATAAAAGGTCAGATTTCAGCCTTGATAATAATAACTTTCACCCTTATTCCACCCAAAAGACCACCCCTCAAATCTGAGGAAAGAATGTTAGGAGACTTTTTCCTTTAAAAACGACTCATTTATCACACATCAGTCAGATTTTCAGAAATAATTTTTGCATTAGAATATCTCCCCTGACCCTTGAAGAGCACTGAGCAATGGGGATGAAGGACTACAATAAAACATCCTGCACTGATTTTTTTAAGGACTGTATTAATGGTCTTTCAGTGTCCTGAGGTCATTTGGAAGGGGCAGCCACTTACAGCAGTTGGGCTCCCCTGAATGGTTCAGGAAGGGCAGATGCCCCATAGACACACAAGCCAGCATTTCTTTTTTATTGTGATTAACCCACTACACATTCAAAGTTGCACATTTCTTCCTCAAAACTGAGTAAGTCAGAATGCAGCAAAGAAATATTAGGGAACATCCTGATGTCTATGCAACCCAGCAGTAGATGAGTTTTTAAGAAGTAACCCAGCATTTTTCTGGCTTCTATTCACAACTGTAGACCATGGCTTTCATGGAAGGGGAAGAAGGTGAGGACAAAGATTCTAATTTAAATATTCTTCATGATTTAGTGGGAATTACTTCTTTGAAGATTCAGTCACCTTCAAAATATTACACGATAAAGAGAAGAGAAAAATATTACATGGTTCATGGCCAAGAACATTAATAAGACTACTTTCTAGAGTATAATCATTATTTTCATTTTCTATTTAAAATTTTTCATTTTTTATCATCTCAATTGCCAAATTTCAATCTTCATTGATTAAAAGCACAGCAGAACTCCTTGCATACAAATTTATTCAGGTTTGCAAACATTAAATCATCATTAGATTAGAATGACAAGCATGACAAAATTAATACACCAAAAGAGGTTCAGGGAAATATAAAATCTAAAATGTATTGAATTAGGTTTTAAATTGAACTCAGACAAGCTTAAGTTCAGTGAAAACCAATATTGCATACTTTTTAATCAATTATATCATAATCATCCCCCTAAATCCTTTAATTTACCAAGAAATCCTATCTAAAAAGTTTTCTGACATCAGCCATAAAATATCATTGAAATGCAAATTGAATCTAAACTTCCACTAAATCCATCAAATGTCACCTTACTTCAATTCATCAAGTCACTTTACATAAGTGAATCCTGAAAGTGTCCTCCGTGCTCATGACTGTTACAATTAAGAACCATATTATAGTGAAAAGAAAATGACATAATTATTTTGAATAATTATAGATCTAAAATCTTTAAAATAACTTACCATGCAAGCCACATGATACCAAGTGTATTGATAACATTATACATAATGTAGACCTAATTTCCAAAGCTACATGTACTCAGGAGTAACAGTCCTGGCTTTTTCAAGTTTTTTCATGCTGAGGGAAACCTCTGTTGATTTCGTTATGCAATTTGTTGGTTAACAAGTGATTATCCCAAAACCAGAGGGAAAGGATGTATAAAACAGCACAGCCAATGTCATCCTTTATTCATTCCTCCATAACATGCAGCCCCTAATAAGTCAGACAGCAAAATATGTATGTTTAGAGGTCACATTGCAACAGAGTTTTAATATCCTATGCTTAACAATATTTTGATTTCTCCTAATCACTGTCTTCCATAATGAATGAGAAAAAGAAAAAAACATTTTCAATAATACATCTATAAAAAAGAATAACTGAGTAAGTTAGAAATATTTCATTTATTTAAAACTGGATAGATTTCAATTAAGTAATCACAATAAGAATTGCATAATTTTGTACTTTACTCTTTGGGACATAACTTCGTATCTTATTAATGGGATCCAGATGGAAAATGACAATTTGAAAGTCTTCAAAAAGTGATCTACAATTTTAATTCATCATTTTTCCTCCAGAAAAATTACCACTGAAACAAGAGATCATAAAATAAGCACTATTATACAATGGACAAGCTGTGTCTGGTTTTCTGGTGGTCAAGTAGGAAGCCATGAGAGGCTCCCACAGGGTTTTCCCTGATGCATCAACAATTCTGCTCTCAGCAACAGTGCTGATCAGGGAACAATGCTGAAACCTCGAACCCCAAAACAGAGGGGCCTGAATTGGTGTTAGTCTCAACTCACACTTCAGGGAGAGATGCCCCGCTAGGTGAACTTAAAATGAGCTGACTCATTTCACTAGCAAAATAACCTTAAATAAGCTACTAACATCCTTGAGACAAAGATGCTCATAGAGCTGCAAAGATTGAAATTAAGAAGCACATGCAATCATAATAAATGGTAGCTCAATCGTGCACTCAGAATTCTCCCAGAGATGTAGGTAGCACCCATGACTAAGCAAACTTCCCTTGGAGTAAACAAAAGGTGGTACAGCCAGGAAAACCATCCTCAACAAATTAACAGAGAGGCCTCGGTAAAAATTCCACCCAATGTATCAAATCAAGATGAACACAGTGAAAACTCTCTGATGGGTTCCTTATTAAAAAAAAAAAAAACTTATATAGACATGCTTGTCAGTTTTAATGAGCTTGATCCTGGTTTCCTGAGCTTCTTCCCACCACGAAGGCTCTGATCTGGTAGAGCAGCCTCACTTTCAATCTTTGTCTTCAAAGAGAAAGAAACAAAGTCCTTTACAAAAGGCCAACATCACAGCAAGAACAGTTTATAAACATGAACCACGGCTATAGTGTCTCTGTACCATTACTCCTTTAATTGATTACTGAACTTCTTTTAATTGATTACTTAAATGGAAAATTATATGGGATAATGATTCCTCACACTTCCTAATATAGTAGATGTATTCAAAGTACTTTAACAGTCAAACTTAATAACTAATAGTTATTAAAAATAAAGAAAAATTAATGCTGAAGTGTATCTAAGGTACAAATCTTGCAGTCAACTGCACCAAGCAACTATCTTCAAGGATGTTAAGTCTGCAATATGTAAGAGAAATGTTAAGACAAGAGTTCACCAATATTACAATAGCATACCTTTCCCGTTAAGCACTGAGTATGGTATTGCTCTTAAAATGTTTCCAAATCAGTTGAGCAAGAATGACAAAAAGATTTCCCATATGTTTGTATTTGATGCTGGTCCCTAAAGCCTGCCATACAAAGATTAATAGTTTCTTGGTCAAGTAGTCTTTAATGTTGCAATTCACTCAGTCATTCTGCTACAAAACTGTTTCTATTTCATATAAATCTAAAGCAGGGAAAAGAAAGAGAAAGTGAGGGTAGGCAAAAGATATGAACAATGAAAGGGAAAGAAGAGGAGATAGAAGAATTTAAAAGCACCTCTAAGAATTTGCCTTATCTTTCTAAAAAAGAAAAATAGTCTACCTTATCTCTTCTCCCACATATTAAAATATGAAACTGAACATCAACATATGTCTTTTCAGTGGGTCAAGTTTGTATAGTTATGGCAGTACTAAGCAGGGCTACAAAATTTTCTCTTTCACCCTTATGGGCAGCCAGCTGAGACAGAAGAGGGAAGCAGTTAACCAAGAGGTACAAGCAAGGCTGGACACATTCCCTGGCCAGCCCTGGGCCCACTTGGAAGCAACTGCTCAGCCTGCAGTGTGCTGCCTAAATCTCTGGGGATACATTCTGTAAGCAAGAAGAATCCCAGCCTGGGAAAATCATCCTCTTAACTCAGATAGAAACCTTGACATCAATATAAAAGAGCTCTTAGCAATTCTAGTCCCTTTTTCCTGTAAATGAATATTTACAAGTTAGTAATAACAGGCTATGTATCTGTATAACAGTGAGACTCGGTCATCAAATTCGTTCCAGAAAAGACGGCACAGCATTATCCATCTTCACAGTTTTCCAGAGAGGTTTTGGAGAGTCTCGTTTAGATGAAGAAAAACAATCTTACTTGAGTATTTTAAGCAAATTTCATTATACAGGTGGGGGTGAGTGCAGAGTAACTTAAATGTATCAATCTGGTTCACACCTCAAATCAACGGCCATACTTCCTCACCAACGGGAGCTAGGCACAGTTTATACTGGGAAGACAAAAACCCTGGATTCTTACTGAAATTCAGGTACTGCCTATACTGAAACTGTTTCAAGAGTTTTCTATGCACAACCTGGCAAAATATATTTCTTCTTTCTAATAATAATCTTTTAAATAACTAAGAGTGTTATATAAATTCCACACAAATAGATGACAAACCACTAGTTTCTCCTACTTCTTTAAGCCTCTGAGTCTATTTCCTTGCTAGCTCTTTACTTGTTAGCTCTGTTGCCAACTAGAGAATTAATTCACAAGGAAGCATAAGGTTGCTGTGGTTCAAGTCAATCCTTCAACATGGCCACATCAAAATTCTAGCAGCAGCAGATAAATGAAACTGCCTACAGTCATTCCTGGCTGGGGCAAGGTGACATGCAGCCGGTGCGAACAAACTCAGCAGTGTCACAGTGCTGCGATGGAAGTGACGGCACTGACGTCAGTACTCATCCCACTTGTTGCAAAACTGAAACTAATGTCACTCACCTGCCAGAGAAAGGTCACCCCAAAATTTAAGGTATGGAGACATTCTTTGTTTACTGCAGCCTGAAAAGCACTGTTCTTAATGTTTTGCCACACAGATTCTCATCATCATTCTATAAATCAGGAATCATGTTTTTTTTTTCACTCCATCCGCTGGATGTATTTTTAAATCTGATATGAGTAAATTTAACTGTTGCTAATCACAGTTGGAATAATTGATACTAGGTCTATGGAGAATATATTTTAAAAACATAGAGTCCTGATTTTTTTAAAAAAAAACTCCTGATTGGTAAAACATCTTATTGATTAGTTTGCTCGAATCTGAATACACACAGATTTCCATCTTATGTAAGAAGAAATAGATGAGATTAATATCCTTTCTCAAGGTCAAGAAGCTCATCAGGTGCAGAACAGATTATATCACAGAGCTCCCAATTCCCTATTCTCCCCTTAGACTACTGAGCCATGCTGCTTCTCTGACTGAACTGAAAATAGATTACAATAAAAGATTACCATAAAAGTTTGATTCTTCCATTCACCATTTCATGGACTGTCTTTACAAGTACAATACCGAAAAACTGATTTGGTATTCACCTTTGATACTTTTTACTATAACAAAGCAGCACAGAGCAAGACTAAAAGGTATAGTATTAAATCATAGACCATGCTTGGGTATATGTTTTCAGATTAATCACCTGAAGGACCAGCAGGGTGTTAGAACTCTGGTTAATAGATAAATTTGCCTGGAAAATCTTGCTTATTTTGAGAAAAAAATCTGCCCCAAGTCTTTCTTTGTGTTACAGTTCTTCAGAAGCTCTTTATTGTTGAGGATAGCTCAGATGTGAAAGTTTCATCTGGCAGCACAGAACATACATGTTCTTAGTATAAGAGTAGTAAAAAGACAGCCAGAAACAAAAAGCAAAATAGGTGAGTAGCAATCTCAGCAGGCAGCCCCTATTCTCTCTTTACTCCATTCCCACAGGGGAAAGAGCCCTTGCAGAGGCGCACAGAGTGAGAGTCAGACCCTGGGCACTGACAGCTGTACTGGTGATGAGATAGATACCTATCTAGCCATCAATACAGAGTTAGCACTAGGTTCCTAACCCCACTGAGCCAGTTACCCTATCTTTTGAGATTCTTGAATCAAATCTCAGAAACTTTCATTAGTATGAGAATCTGAAGATGTAAATGAATTCTAAAATGTGTGATAGATATTGTGAAAAGATAATATTCAAAGGAAAAAAGGTAGAAGTAAGTAATAAGAGGAAAGAAAAAATACAATGTTAAAAAAAAGAAATAAAGCATAGGTATATAAGGGATGGAAGGCTGTAAGGTGGGTAGGGGAATGGGTAAAAACGAGAATTAACTCATGTCATATACTGGTACAAATTCTCCATACCAAGTATGATTATGATGAGTATATAAAAGGTATCAATAAAGAATTCAATAAAATTTTAAAAAACAAAAAATAATAATAAAAAGAAACTTGTTCGAATCACCTGGTCACTAAAACTGAGGGGATATAAACTCATAAACTGGGCAACAGTCACATAGGACGCATAGGACCACGTACTTACAGACCTAGAGAAAGTCACTAGAAAGAGGAATGAAGCTGGCATTCATGGAAAAGCAGGCTTCAGGGGCCACTGGGATAGGGAGGCGAAGGGAGATACAGAGGCAAAGGCAGAGTAGGCAGGGAGATCATCTAGGGGAGTACTATGCAGGCTCCTTCCCAGTTCTGGCAACTGTGAATGTCAAAGACCCCCACAGCTTACAACTGGAGTCTTTCTGAGTTGATTCCTATTACTTGTTATCAATGAACACTAACAGTTGATTAGGACATGATCTCAAAACCCAGAAGGCAATCTACTAAGGACATGTAAAGGGCAGAGAAACTAAACCTAGACTGTACTGAGTTCTTTTATTACTAAATTTAGGACACTGAAAATGACTCACTGAAATAGTCCTTCCTCTTCAGAAAAGAATGAAGAGAGATGCCATTTCTGTGCAGATGTAAACATTTAACAACTCACTGGTCCTCCAGTTATCCATAATGTTATTGCTAAGGAGGGTGATCTCAATGCAAGAAGAAGCAGAGTTCACACTACTATCCCTAGGTTTTCTTCCACACAATATTTAATATAATGGTTACATTATGTACATTGTACATACTTAAATAGTCAGACCGATGCATAGAGATAAGCACATAAAACAGGCTTTTGTGGTATGACCTGAGTAACAAATCACATTTCAAATATTATTTTTACAGAAAAGTATATTTTAAGATCCATACAATAACCGGTATATGATCGAAAGTGACAGATACACTCTCTTCAAATAGCTTTCTTTTAAAAGTATTTTAATCTAGTATCTTTCACTTAAGAACTATGTGATATCCTAAAAAAAAAGTCTAGATTTTTTTTTTTTTTTTTAGGTTTTTTGAGACAGGGTCTCACTTTGTAGTTCAGCCTGGCCCTGAGCTCAGCCTCAAACTCACATCACAGTAATCCTCCTGCCTCTGCGTCCCGAATGCTGGGATTACAGGCATGAGCCACCACGCCCAGCACTGTGGTATGTGGTACTGGTTTCTGCTAGGAGTAAGTCTGCACGCCCAGTATTGTTATGTGGTTACCCAGGATCGAACCCGGGCCCTTGCGTTTGCAAGACAGGCGCCGGAACCACTGAGCTAAATCCCTGGCCCAAAAAAGTCTAGATTTCTAAGAGACTAACTTTATTATTTACTGGCTGTAGTTAAGTTTACTTATCTAGTTTCTTCATCTCTAAAATAATCATCACACCACTAACAGGATCTCTGTGAGAATTACACTACTGTATAAGTAATAGCCACATACAAAGTCTGACATTTTAGAAAACGCTACATAAAGTCAATTTTTTTTCCTTAACCACATATTTTGCTCAGCCTTCATCTTTCTAGGCCTATATCCTAATTCTTTTAGTCCCTCTCCAGGTCACATCTCTCTCCTATATTCTGAACTATGCTGATGCTCTGACCTGGGCCACCTCAACATTTTAGAAGCTGGCCCATTTCTCAGAATCATACTCAGATTTAACTCTTGAATGTGGACACTACTGCAGCCTGGCTAGATGAAATAAACAGAAGTGTTCCACCTATCCCTGAATCCTGGAAGCAGAAGGTCATGTCACTTAACATCACGCACTGCCATGGTTTTCTGCAACAGTCCTATCCTTCTTAGGGAGTTCTCATTTGTGCTGGACTTCTCCCTCCTTCTCTGTGAGGCTGAAGACCAAATTCATTCCAAAAAGAAGAATCATGTAAGAGCTGGTATGTCACCAGCTTCCCACAGCTTTGTACAATAATTAGTTTTTCATGCCAGGCCTGACAATCTCACATGGTCAGGCAAACTAAGCAGAGACAGAGTCCCTATAGGGATGCAGAGCTGATTAGAATTGCCAATCCATTTTTTCAAAGACAATCCATTTGTAATTTGGATAGTATTTTTTTTTTAGAGAAACAGAAAGAGATAGATTATGTCTCCTTATAATAATAGCACCAGAGACACTTAACAATGTGTATTAACAGACCTCTGCCACATTTTAACTAAGTGACTGAAGCCATCATTTAACCTCTCCAAAACTCAGTTTCTTCATTTGTGAAGTAGTTACATGAATAAAGTCCTTGCTTTGCGAAGTTCTGAAATTCATACAACTCATTATCTCTACTTGTTTAACACCATTCTCCCAATAACTTAAGTTCAAATGTCAGGACCTAAGTACATTAACCATGGCAACATCATAGAAAACAAACTTCACCACAACTCTTCAGTGCATGATCATTAAATGAGCAATGTGCCTCACGATCCAGAGCCAGTCAATCACTCCCATCAAAGCCTGTCAGTGACAGGTCACTGGGCATCTTAGCCTGCACACAGACAGTAAAGCCTGTGGCTATGTTGCTTCTATGTTACCCAGTGACAAATCCAAATTTCTTTTTAAGATAACAGATAGTGTAAAGAGGCAAATGACCAACAAGGATCAAAGTCAGACAAAATAAACACCAGTAATACCGGAAGTGGAATATGAATCAAACATACATAGAATTAAGAGAAAAAACAGCTGCCTGGGAACACTGATACTTGCCTTCACTGGAATTCTGTGAAGGCAGCTTAACAGAAATAAGCAAAAAGATGAAGATATTCAGGAAATGATGACAGGAAAACATCATATAAGTGGAACTCCAGAAGATAGACCACAACATGAAAAACACTCGGGATAAAATGCTGCAAGCTGCTGCAAACTTAGGAAGGGTGTGGATATCCACCCAGGCACAAGAAACATGTGTGCTCCATGTTCCATGTTTCATGACAAGATGAAAGAAGCAAGTGCTATTCAAAGTACTCAAGATAAGTTTTTAATTCTCAGTGTTTCTGATGTTTTACATTACAGTGAGCTAATATTAGTTTTACTACTTTTCCATTTCCCTGTGCACTTATAGTCAAGCAT
This sequence comes from Petromus typicus, assembly GCA_004026965.1. NCBI lineage: Eukaryota > Metazoa > Chordata > Mammalia > Rodentia > Petromuridae > Petromus > Petromus typicus. The sequence continues at coordinate 8,487 of PVIR01016234.1, read as the reverse complement.
TTTTAACATTTTAACAAAAACTTTTAAAGTTCCTAGAAAGACTGTGATTCTTCTCAAAGATTATGATTGCTCTGCATCGAACCTTAGCCTCACCCTGCTTTACTGTGCAAAATGAGAGCTGCCTATGTATCTTCTGGTAAGTGGTAGTAAGAACTAGAACAATGGATGTTCATAAATTATCTGTAGAGATAAAAGTTGGGTAGGTACACAAAGGCTGAAGACTGAAGAAATTTTATGCCTTTAATACTGAAAACTAATTATAAATTCCTTCAGGATGACAGAGAACCACTGAAGGGATTTAAGGAGAGTGGCAGGCAAAATCAACAGAAGATTAACTTGTCATATTGTACAGGATGGATTTTAGCAAAATTTGACTAAAGGGAGAAAGTGAATTAATTCATTAGGGCAATGAACGTCACTAAGGCTGTGGCTCTCAGGATGGAGAAGCCATCTTTTAAAAACACTTAAATGCGGAACTGACCAAAGCTGGTGACTAGAGAGAAGGGTTGGGAATGGCTGCAGGTAACTGACCAGAGGAACACTTGGCTGACATTTGTTGAATGTGATGTGCTACATACTGTCCTAAGGGATTTATATCTACATGTTAACCCAGGGAATCCCTGCAAGGACCCGAGGAAGCATTTGGAGAGAAGGAAACTGAGGGGTATAGATGGGATCATGCTTGAGACAGCCACAAAGTGTGCCACTGGATGAGACCAAGTTGTCCAATTCTAGAGTCAGCCCCAGGCCCTTCCTTCCTAACCTAACCTTCCTTCCTAACTCCTTCCAGCCAGCCATTCTCTTTCCACCTTGGCCTTGTCATCTTGCAATTTTCCCTCTGGTGCTGTGGCCCCTTCTTGCCTGGTTGCTTTCCACCCTCCTGCTTATTGTATGCAACAATTTTGTGCTGTATTGAGACTACAGAACCACCTCTGTTCTCTTTCTATGTTGTAAAAGTTCTTTTCTGCAAGAGAAATTCTTTGTCCACTCCCTAGTCCTTCCTTCCACAATTAACTAAAACAACTGCATGAAAATAAGGAAGATAAACAAAGGGTTGTGTATCTGAAAAGATTTCAAAATGTCCACATACCCACTAACTCCCTCAGCCATCAGCTGCCATTCATAGAAACATAGTAATTTTGTCAAAGAAAAATAATGTACATGAAAATAGAGTTATTCTTCAGTATCCTGGAAGGGTCAAATCTGTTAATATAAAACAGCAACGGTTTTCACAGAGTTCACACATATTGTCCCAAATATTTTAATCATCTCTATTTATAATATCAAATACAATATAAATGCTACGCATTTAGCTGTACTGTCTTGTTTAGGGAATGATGACAAGAAAAGAGTCTGTACATGCTTGGTGTACTTGCACTTTTTTCCACACACTTTTAATTTCTGGTTGGGTGAAAACTCAGATGTAAAATGCTTAGATAGAAAGAAACAACCTTATTGCCTAAAACTGATTGACTTTCAGCTTTCTTTTCAGAATGGACTATTGCTGTCTCCATACTCTTTTGTTGTGAGGGAGGTGTCTACCTCCTTAAGGAAGTCTCAAGAATGTGTATTCAGAAGGTTGTGGAGGTGTTTCTTTATACACACTCTAGAACTTTCAACAAAAAATTTCTGTCCTAAAATTTGCTAAAAATAAAGTTTTCTATCTACTTATTTTCCATAATTAATGGTACATCTTATCATAAGGATCTTTAAACATTATATATTTTTCCATTTTCCCTTTCTTGCCTAAAAGGTGAATACAGTCATGATATTCATTCCTATTAAGGGGATTACTACTAGAAAAATTTGTTTCCCAATCTGTTTATAGATGCCAGTGAGGAAGGAATTCTAGTACTACCTAATAAAAAAACAAATTCATGCTGCTTTTAAGTTATATATTTAGCTATTCAGCCTATGCCAAAATAAAAAAAAAATTGGTAGACGATACCTATTTAAATGGGTTTCCAAAGAGTTACTCAGAAATCAAACTCCCAATCATTGATTTATGTTCAAAGAGAAAAATATTCATTCAATTCTTGATTTATATCAGTCATTCATAAAAGTCTTCAGCAGATAAAAGCCATAAATCTGCCTCTGTAAAAGCATAAATCAGAGCCCTAGGAGGATAACAACAGGCTTGTCACTCTGACATCATTCAACTGCTAAGCAGCAGCTTACAGGGGAAAAAAATAGTTTTTTTTTAGTTTGGTAGTACTTATGTTTCTGCCATTTCTTCTAAAAAGCCTAAAAATGTTTTCATCATGTGGAAGAAAAAGCACAGACTCCAAGGTCTGATTACTCTTATCGTGGAGAGGATGTAAGAACTACATTAATTAATAAATAAATTATTTGGCTAGAAATGGCTTTAATCAACCCTTGATATTCCAAAAACACAAAAATATACTGCATTGTTATCAAATATTTTAGGTTTTATTTTTCTAAGAATTAAATACAGTTTGTTTAGAAGAAAAATTCTTAGAAAACTAAACTGTATTACTCAGACTATACAAAAACAATTAATGCAATAAAACTCATAAATGAAACATATACTCATAATCTCCCACTTTTCTTTCCACAGCTAGATTAAAGTCTGCTGTTTGCATCAACATGAGTGGATTCCCCGAAAAAGGCCACAGAGCTCAAAGACCCCTTATAACTGAAGGAAAATAACTAAGTTGAAAACCTCAGTGTTATGTATCCAAAGAAAGATTTACTCTAAAAAGATACCAAAAACTGACAGGAAGATCTTCTGATTACCACATATCTAGGAATAAAATAATGTATCCTGTATAATTTTGTTTCAAATAAGCTGTAAAATATTATCCCTGAAATTAAATTAGTATGTGCCTATCAGGAACTATTTATTATATAAAATATGAAGGCAAAAGAGCAAAACAGTGGTTTTATTATCTATATTATTTGCAAAGAACATAAAAGAATTTTACAAAGTGGAATTATAATTTTTGTTACCAAAAAATGATATAGTGTCTGATCTACTGGTCTCCTAAACATTTTTCTTAATCCATTCCATTATCATCAGTTTAGACTACTGACTTCTCTATAATACAGTACTACTTAGAAATATATCTCCTTTTTATTCAGGATTCTCTTTATAAAAAATAAAAATGAAAACATATAAAAAATAATTGGTTCCATGAGTAAAACACAATTCAGAGTCTTATTGATTGACTTTTCATTTTGAATTTATTGTTTTTATGATCCCACTGTCTCATCCAAAAAAAAAAATCTATCTTATGAAATCACAGAAACCTGCTTATCTCAAGAAATTCTCTCCGGTGAAAATTCAATTAGCCCTACTCAGCCAACTGTTCAAAACTTCATTGTTCTTTTGATAGGAACCATACAAATTAACTACATAGTTTTCTAAGACTGAAAACTCAGGACTTAATCAATAAAAATTTTACTTTTCTCTACTATCTGACATAAACCAAGCCAAAACGAAGAAATTTTAAATTCTTGGAATCATTTGTGCATAAGATTTTCTTATGGAAAAGGTGATGGCTCTCAGCAACAAATTTATTCTTTTCTCTTTACATGCCAGGTCAACAACAATTTTCCTTCAACTGTGCACTGATTAATATTACTCGCTGGGCTTTCCAATGTAAGAGTTACCAGGAAACTTTTTATTCTCTTAAAAATTAATGTATCTATAATACTAATGAATGTTCACTGCACTTTCTGCAGATATATAAAATTGGCGTGCTCATTTTAACACCTCTAAAAATATGCAGGGTGAAATGGGGTAACAAAAATGAAGTACTAAGCACAAAGATTCACAACATTCAGTAAAAGCTATTTTTTATGATTTCTTCTCAAAATCAGACCAACTGTTTCTGGAATTCATCCCTAGAATCTGATAGTCAATCACAGTTTTATTATTTCACTCCCTATAACCCAAATGTTCCACTATTCTTCCACCTTTGATTCCCTGCCCAACTATTACATTGCCAGAGAAGGATTTTCAGACAAGGGATAGATGTAAACTCAGAGCTTCAGAAAGGAAAAACTTGATCTTTTAAAAGAAAGTCCAATGTCACTTTTTAAATGGGTAATGTTCTATGACATTTTCTGTCAATGAATCCACTTATCTTCATAACCTATTACCATGTATTTAGATTTAACTCCAGTTCCATTGGTTAACTCTAATTAGTTCTTTCCTAATCTAGTGTGAATTTTTCACTCCAGATTTTGCTAGTGCCTGAAGTTTTCTAGACTTTCTTCTGAAAGAATTCAGTCAGAATGAGAGTATATGTATATTATATTCATCTTATAACCACCTAAGTAACAACTGATTGGCTGGGTATAGAATTTCTGAAGCTGATGATTCTCTTTCTCTTGAAAATAATTTTTTATTCTAATTAGAATGTCACATAATTTTCCCTTTATTTATTTTTTTTGTTTAAAAATTGAATAAATCTGTATTTTTTTATCTTTATTGGTACATTAAATATACACATCATGATTGCACTCCTTAATGGGGATTTGTACCAGTATAAGACACAACTTAATTCTCATTTTTTCCCATAGCCCTACCCACCCTACCACCCCCCCATATACATAAAATTTGTTTCCTTACTTTTTTTTTTCTCTTTATTTTAAAGTTCTGAAATCTCATATGCTTTTTGTTGGTGAAGGCTGGAATCAGGCCTTATTTCTTCTAGCACTATAATTTTTATTAGATTTTGTTTCTGTTCCTGGGGATTGAACTCAGAAACTTTGAAATTAGCTACATCCCCAGCCTTTTTTATTTTCAGGCAAACTCTTGTTAACTTGCCTGAACTGGATTCTAACTTGTCATCCTCCTGCCTTAGCTAACCACAGTGCTGGGATTGCAGGCAATATCAAGTCTGTTATTGGATCCTTCCACACAGCAACCATGACAACTCTAAGAACTCTTTCCCATACTCAGATCATTCCTTTTTTATATGAGTATTTTATTTTATAGACTAGCATAATGCAAATTTCATTTAAACTTTGTCTTGTCTCAACTCAAATTTCTTTCCTGCCATATTGAGTGTGGACCTAAAATAAAACCCAAGTGACCTCTTTAATTAGGCTGGTCATAAGAAATCGGAGAGGTTCTGTGAAATTAAGGAAGAAGCAATAAATGGGCTTCAACCAGAAAAGCACTGCCACTCAGGGATCTTATGTTGACAGAATTCATGGCTCGTCTTAAAAAAGAACTTTGCTCAAAGTGAAATAGGGTGAAGGGGGAAAAATAATGAGATTATAACAAAAAAGAAAGGAAACAAATTTTATGTATATGGGGGGGTGGTAGGGTGGGTAGGGCTATGGGAAAAAATGAGAATTAAGTTGTGTCTTATACTGGTACAAATCCCCATTGTGGAATGCAATCATGATGTATATATGTAATGCACCAATAAAGATTTCAATTTAAAAAAATACTCAAATAAACATCAGGAAAAATCCTCCTTGAAAAAAAAAAAAAAAAAAGAACTTTGCCCCTTCCTAAAGGTATCTCAAGGCCTGTAAATGAAGAAGGACAGAAGCAGCCTTGGCCGCTCCTCTATAATTGAAATTGAAAGCAGATTCTCATAAGTACACTGTATTTTACAAAATTAATGGAGGAGAGTTATGTGTGTTGATATAACATCCACTGTCAAGTCCAAGAGAACACAGCCCCAACCACAAGCTGACAGAAACATTTCTCACTACATAAAGATAACATGAGGTACCAGATATCCAACATAGAAGGGTCATTCTTTTTTTGAGACAGGGTCTTGCTTTGCAGTTTAGGCTGGTCGTGAACTTAGCCTCAAACTCACAGCAATCCTTTTTCTTCTCCCTCCTGAGTGCTTGGATTACAGGCATGAGCCACCACGCCCAGCATTGTGGTGTGTGGTATTGATTGCTCATGGGTGTGAATCTCCATGCCTGGCACTGTATGTAGTTACCAGGGAGGGAACCCTGGCTCTTTTGCTTGCAAGGCAGAAACTGGAACCACTGAGCTAAATCCCTGTTCCAGCAGGGTGATTCTTTTTGAGGGTATTTCACGGAGTAATTCATTTACAGATGGTATCACAATACTATAAAATAATTAAACTTCACACATCAAAACTAGTATAAAGACTCGCAAACTTTAAAAGACCTGATGACATATTTAAGTTAAAAGGTTTTCTATCAAAAAGTAAAAACACAAAATGGTAGTTTTAACATGTTCCTACCACTTTGAACCAACAGTGGTACATGCCTGTCTCATCAGGCAGCCTGTACTACTGGTGGCACAAATTAATCTAATCACTTTTACTGATCTTTTCACTAAATTTTAATAAAAAGCTGTCCAATGGTACCACCCTAGTTCAAGCCTCCCAGCAGTGAGACATAGGAATTACAGGTCCAACATGATCATGTTAAAATGTTTGATAACTGAGTCAGAGATTCAGCTCAGTGGTTCCAGTGCCTGCCTGGCAAATGCAAGGTCCTGAATTCAGTCCCAGGTAACCACAATGCTGGGCGTGGTGACTCACGCCTGTAAGCACATACTCAATAACCACATACAACAATGCTGGATGTGGTAGCTCTCACCTGTAATCCCAGCACTTGGGAGGCAGAGGCACGAGGATTGCTGTGAGTTCGCCGTTGAGTTCAGGACCAGCCTGAGCTATAAAGTGAGACCCTGCTTAAAAAAAAAAAAAAAAGTTTTGTAATTGTGAACACATTTATATAGTGGTAAATGTTAAATTTAACACTGACAACTAGAGGTGAGAATATAATGAAGCAGATTTATTGAATTTACATTTTTGTCTTTCAGGAAGCCATGTAAGCAGCAAAACAATGAAGTTATTCTTGAGAGATGGTGAATTTTTCAATGAAGATCTTCTCTAACTGAAAAAATAATGACACAACATAACATTCATTTTCTTCAAAACGACTTGCCTAACCCTACTCATTATTGAGCCACAAACCAGGCTCTATAAGAAACCAAGTAAATCCCAAAAGGGCATACAATCTCCCCTCACCTCTCCTCCCCAAGATTAACAAGACCATTAACACCATTATTAGGGACACTAACAATGTAAAGCCTGGAAGGAGTGTTTGTTAGCACCTAACTACATGAGAATCTCTCCTACATACAATAAAGTGATCCCTGGAAGGAAAGAAAAGTAACAGGAAAGGAAAAGCACAAAAAAGAAAATCAGAAGGTGCTGAAGCCAGCTGCACTTTATTTAACATCTTCCCTGCTACTGGCAATCCATCATACTCTGCTAAATAAATGCTACTTCTCCTAACCTTTTAAAATCTTTTAGGTTAAACAATACATTCAAATTCACCTAGGCAAAAAAGTAATGGGAAAATTTTAAAGTTATTATGGTAATATTGTTAATCCTGATATATTACTAATGGTTTCAAATGTAAAGGATACCAAATTGAGTATTGAATAGCATTTTATTTTGTTTTTACCACAGGGCATTCTTTTCTTTGCACATAACTATGCAGACTCTAGTTTGCTACTGACAAGGAGGTTCAAGTACCAGAGAAATAGTTCAAAAATATGAAGCTTGGGTAGTACTTTTCACAGTCATAGGGATTGGATGCATTTCTCATTATTGCCTACTTCTGAGTCACTGGGACATCTCTAATAGCCTTGCATATTTCCAACTTTACTTATTTATCTTTGCTTTTCCATATTTTGCCCTTTTGATTGTGGAACTTCTAGGCAGGGATTTATACTAGGCCATGCTGAAATTAGTTTTGTTCTTTTGAAAAAGCTGTTAATTCTCTTTTAATAGCATAGTGCATTTCTTGAACACTGGGAACTTCACTACTTAATGCATATACACAGGTAGCTATCAACTTTAAAACATATTATGTTCCAGAAATGCACATGTAAATCACTTGTCAGAGTTAGGAACATACTTTCCTGAATGGTCAACACTGCAAAAGATGACTAGGATGTCTGATAAGCATTCAAAGATCGGATAAATCCCAATAAAGCTCCTGATGCAGAAGAATCCTATGGAAGTGATGCTGGTGTCCAGAGCTCATGGCACGTTCCAAAACACTAACGCCTCACAGAGCTACTGGGGTCCCCAAGACATTCACACTGTAGGCAAAGTAATATGTGTTCTAGAGATGAGATGAAACCCTGAGTAGTAGGAGGTAGGCAGAAGGAAGGGCAGTCAGTCATAAATGCTGATTTTATAAGCCAATGCCCACAAAGATAATAGTACAACCTCATGGAAAAATACAGAGTCTGAAAGCAGATACTTAGCTTTAAATGCCATTGCTGACATAGTGGGGAACTTATTTAAGCTCTCTGGGTTTCTGTTTCCTGATACATGAAAGAAGTTAGGGCAGCTTCCTCACAGGATTTGCTGTGAGGACTGATGACGGAAGACTGAATAGTTTGCCTTATCCAAAGTGTGTGTGTTAGGTGTGTTTTCTTAAGTAGAACATCTAGAGCCATGTCTCTTCCTAGAGCACCATCAAAAATATCCTGGAAAG
>PVIR01016233.1:0-36925 GCA_004026965.1 Petromus typicus | reverse complement strand
TATCATTTTTTATGGCAGAGTAGTACTCCATTCTGTAGAAGAACCACAGCTTTTTTATCCAGTCTCCAGTGGATGGACACTTGGGTTGTTTCCAAGATGTAGCAATCACAAACTGGGCTGCTATAAACATGGGTGCACATATGTCACTGTGATAAGAGTCTTTTAATTCTTTTGTGTATTTACCTAGCAGGGCAATGGCTGGGTCAAATGCGACCATCAATCCTAGCTTTTTGAGGATTCTCCAAACTGATCTCCACAGGGGTTATACTAGTCTACAGTCCCACCAACAGTGGAGAAGGGTTCCTTCTTCTCCGCAGCCTCGCCAACATTTGCCGTTGGCTGATTCTGAAATGGCAGCCATTCTATGTGGAGTGAGATGAAATCTCAATGTTGTTTTCATTTGCATCTCTCGAATGACTAATGATGTTGAGCGGGGGGGGGGGGGGGGGGGGGGGGGGGGGGGGGCTATGGGAAAAAATGAGAATTAGGTTGTGTCTTATACTGGTACAAATCCCCATTATAGAGTGCAATCATGATGTGTATATTTAATGTACCAATAAAGATAATTGAAAAAAAAGAAAAATAAACCTTAGAATTGCAATTACTTTCATACTCCTGAATCAAAGGATAGTGTGAAACTGAAAGGCAGCATTAGTATTAACCCTTTCATTACTTTCTCTTCTTATCCTTGAGTATACATACGAACAGAGACATACAGATAGGTAGCTGTTTGCAGCTTTTAACAAAGGAAATGATAAAATGCGCAAAACAGATCTTGCATTGTTATTTATTTCAGATAATGACTTTGAGAAAAGTGCTGTTCAGGAAACACAAAACAGCTCTACTGAAGCAAGAACTAAGGGGCAAAGATTCATTTTTCCATTCCATTATTTGCAAAAGGACAAAAACAGAAGAAGAGTCTTTTATAGCCTTGCATGGTGTGTTTTTGTTGGAAGGTTATCATCCCATAATGAACCTAATATATAACCTAGAAGAAAAAGAATATAGACTCAAAGACATTTTTTTATTAGCTGTATTCTTGTGCAAATATCTTAAATTCTCTCTTCTCTATTGTTAACATATGGATAAAAATTCCTAACTCACATTTTCATATTTAGTAAGCTTATTATATAGCATATTTGATAGAAACTTACCAGAATATTTGAACTGTTTTCATACAACACTGTTTTTATAAAATTTCTTGTAAAATCATTTTTACTTGTGATTTTTAAATTACTTTAATTCTTTCAATACTGTCCTTGATTTTGTTCCTTTTTTGTTAGGAAAGAGCAATAATCTTTTTTTGATAGTGATTCTAGGAGATTGTAGAAACATTAAGAAACAACTACAACCTAGTTGTTCTTTTTTGTTGTTGTTGTTGTTGTTTCTAAATTCTTGTGAACATATTGGCTCAGATTCATGCTTATAATAAAAACATATTTTCTAAAAGTGAATTTCCAAATATTTATCTGGGGTCCTCACAAGTACAACTTCATGCCAGTCATTTTACATGACTCGAGCCAAATTAGTGATTCAGCAATGACAATGTGTCTTAAGGACTATTAAAATAGTGAAAGCAAGATCTTGTATTTTTTAGCTAAATGACAAAGGTATGGACTAAGTGCATATATTATTTTCTATAATATACAGACAAGTTTGATTTTATTTTATCATAAGTGACCTAATTATTAATATTTTGAATTTTTTCTTATCCTGTTTTGGAAAGATTTATCTCTCAAAATACATAGCCATGATTAAAATATGGAAGATGAATATTAATATTGAATTTTTATATTCTGTCTATGTTTACATTCATTCTATGATAAATTTTCTTTTTATTTCAGCCTGGGTCATAAAATCATGGCAAGTAGAACAAAAGCAGTAAGTTCTAATGGGATTTCTCTGGTAATGGTTTTGCCAACTACCAAAACTAAAACTGAAATAAACTACGTTATCTTTTTCATTCTCTGCATTAAAAATTCACTAACTTCTAGCAATTTGATCACTTTTTACCTCCTCCTCACCAACCAGATAGCTATATGTTAATGTAAGCCTCATTATTTCTTTCCTGGGCTTGTCCCTGCCCTAGGACCCTCTCCACAGGACATTTACATTTTCCAAACATCTAATAGCAGGTCTCTCTAGTTTTAAAGTTTGTAGTTAGTGTACGTGCTTAGCATTTAGGCAATCTTTTCACACTGATAACTTCAGAGCCTGGAGGTTAAGCTTTGAATAATGTTACTTATTCTAGTTAAGTGTGGAGAACAGGGAAGAAAAGAATACATCCCCGGCCCTCTGGATGGGAAAAAAAAAAGACTTTTAAATGGGCAAGGAAAGTGAGAGCATATAGCTTTTAAATAGTACTACTGATTTAAGCTTTTCACTGGCCAGAAACATTAGGGCAAAGAAGGTACCACTGTAGGACATGTGGCCACAGAGATTTATGTTTTTATGAGAGCACAATTTTTGGAGATGGACCATGTGTATTTCCAAGAGCAATCTCTATGCTGCAGACAGAATTACATGGATTAAAAATATCTACATCTTTCTACAATAGTTTCTTGTATTTAAGTTACCACAACAAGCATTAAAAAATAAAGTTCTTTGACAAGAAGAAGAGTCACATGTCTTTTTCATTGATTTTTGTCACTTTATCATGCACAAATCTATGTCAACATGAGTGGCAAATCTTAGAGGGAAAAATATATGAGTCAAGGCCATGAAAACAAAAGACATACTTGGAAACTGTTTATCGTAGCTGTAATGAGAGGGCTTGTTGTTTTTCAGAATTGTATGCACAGTGCTCCATCCCCACAGAGATTTTAAAAATCATTTTGTTAATTTAAAATAATTATCTCTTCATCAACACAAATTAAATATTTTAAGAGTAAAAATAATACTATATATTGTAGCCCTACTAGTTATTATTTCCATAAAGTACTGCCAGGTTTGGATGGTGTTGGTTTGTAGGGTGACAGTAATAAAGTATCCAAAACCTCAGGGATTTTAACTGCAGAAGTTTTCCTTCATACCATTTTGCATCCTGAAATTTTGAGATCCAACCACAATTAGGATCCACGTTGCCTCTGAAGGTGTGAGGGAAGGATCTGTTCCAAACCTCCCTCTTCGCATTTATGTGAATTTCTTTGTTCAAGTTCCCAAGATGAAAGAGAGGAAGAAAGAAAGAAAGAAAGAAAGAAAGAAAGAAAGAAAGAAAGAAAGAAAGAAAGGAAGAAAGAAAGAAGAAAATAAAGTAAGAAAAAGAAAAGAGGAGAGAAACACACATGGAAGGAGATAGATACAAGTTAAATTGTATTAGCAGCCTATCTTACAATAGTATGTTCATTTCTTCATAAGTTATATCTCCAATGATCCCATTTATGAATAAGTTCAGATCTTGAAATTCTAGGGGTAAGGACTTCAACATAAAAATTTTGAGAATAAACAATCAAATCTTTAATACTTATTAATATTTAGTATTTCCTTAGCCTTAAACATTATAGATATTGTGAAAATGATTCATGAATTGTTTTGTGCAAGGACATAATGAAAATGGGAAAAAATCCTTATACTCAAAGAGCTTTCAATTTTGAAAGAGAAGTATACACACAAATATGAACAGACCTAATAATACAAGGCAGTGAATAATAAGACTAATTGATTGTTACTGAGAACAAGAAAATTCTAGAGGGCTTTTACAGGGATGACCACGTTGTGTAAATGAGTATAATGAGCACAGTTCAACATTGAAAAATATGGGAAGAGTGAGATACACACACATTCTTACACACACACATACATACACATACAGAAATATCAGGATTTTTAAATCAGGAAAAGTTAGCATGAAGCTGAAGTTTGTTGACAAAATCTTCCCATCCAAGTATTAATCCAGCCCAGCCCTGCTTAGCTTCCAAGATCAGAGAAGATCGGGCACATTCAGGGTGGTCTGGCCATAGAATTGGCAAAATACTTAAATGCCAAGCTAAAGAGTTTGAATTTTTATCCTATAAGTTGTGGAAAGATGTAGAAGCTTTTAAGTAGAATAGTAACATTCTCAAGTGATATTTCAGGGAAATTAATCAAGGCAGCATTGTAAATGACTGAAGGAGGTCATTGTCTAACTTGAAACATGAAACCTCTTAGAGAATAAAGCAAAGAACGGACACGTTTCCTCACACACATGTGAAACCCTCATCCTTCTCTTGAAAGAATTTATTTTGCCAGAACTCTTCCTGTCTTGACACTTCATCAATTATGAAGCAATTGGAGGCTGGAAGAGCAGCAGAAGTGGACTTACTGCTGTAGCTGATTATGTTGTGTTGGATCATCATGAAACAGAATGACACTAATTTGAAAGCCCTGGCCTCAAAGAACTGAAGATCATTTCCCAAATCTACCAAACACCTGCAGCTGCATGATGAGGAATGAGTTCATGTTTCTGAAGTATTTTAAATATTTTCTGAAAGTAATTATGAGTAGGCTCATCCTGAACCTTGTTAAGTGAAGAAGATCATTGTTATTCTTGGGATGTAAATGCAAAAACCTAAAATGATATGGAATAGAGGAAAGGGTCCCCTCTTAGAGATTCAGGAGAGACTGAAGCAAAAACATGCATTCAGTTTGGGGATCTCATTATGAGAAAAAGAGAGACATACTGCCGGAAGTTCAGAAGAAATGAACAAGAATAATTAAGGAACCAGAGTATTTACTCCAGAGGAAATATTAAAAGAATAAATAATGCTCATGCAGTCAGCTAACTAAGGAAACATGAGAATTGTCTACAAACACCTAGTATGTATAAAAATTGGAAAGTCAAACTCAATGTAAAATTAGAAGGAAGAAGATAAAATTGAAAATTAAGCAATTAAATAAAAAAAGATAATTCCAGAAAAATACAAAGCAAAGCAAGTCAAATTCTGTAAGAATAGTCTAACTTTGCTCAGAATATTTAAAAAGAAACTAGCACAATGTGTGTGTTCTGCAGAGTAAAAGCACCCAGGAATAAATAAATTTTAACCCATATTATGCTACCTACTCTCTTCCTTCTAAGAATGATTTGATATATGGTCATTAAAACAAAATGATGTGTGGAAAGCCTTCTGGAAAATAAAAGTGCAATTTGGATATCTAAAATGTTGAAAAGAAGATTGTTGTGTCAGAGTTAGGACACACTAGTCAATGTCTTTTTCTATCTGAAATAATTTCAACATATTCTAATTGATAAAAATAAGCTGAATATTTGTATTACTATTCTTCTGTACCATTCTCCCTTTCGAAGCAGAGAGAAGTACTCTGACAAGGCTGTATAGCTGGGTAGGTCCATCAACTGGCCTCTGCATCGCATGCGATCACCAAGAAGCCACACATCTGCATCTGCATCTGTATCTGCATCTCACTTTTACTGAACCCATTTCCTTATTCTAATGCATTTGCTTTGAGACTGCATATTACTACTCTCAGAAGCTTGGAGGGAGAGCCAAGCAGGAGAAGTTGTCACTACTTAAAGCATGTTGTCTCTACCCAGTGTCCCCAGGCCCCTAACTCACAGCTGGCACAGGCCTCACGAATCATCTTCAACTTGAATGAAAGTGCTGTGATCTTAACCATAACAAGAAAGATAAAGTCAATATTTTAGTATTCTCAAAATGACCAAGGAGTTTCTACTTGTTTCATGATTTTTCCTAAGAATGTATCCTTTTAGAACATAACTATTTCTTCACTGATGGAAGAATAATGTTTCATGTAAAATAGTTCCATGAAAAGCACACTTTCTTGCTCATTTCTGTTTGTACCAAAAAGCAGAGATCCAATATTTACTTTCAAATCAGACTCACTCTGCACAAGTTGAGATGGATCCTGGAACAAGGATAGTATTCTGAGCTTTATTTCCTATACTGTTGTGAGTCTAAACCATAGTGCTCACATGTGTACTTGGGAACCAGCTGTCTCTCTACTGTGCCATCAAAGATATTTCACATTTCCACAGGAACTCAGCCCTGAATACCTTTAGAACTCTAGTGCAAGTTGAAGTTCCCACATAGTTGTTGACTATGATGAAGTCAAAGATCACAGCCCAGGTAGGACTGCCTTTCAGCCCATTGCCATTCAGAAAGTAGCTCTTTGTGTGCATGATCTTCTTTTAAGTTTAGTATTGCTCGTATTTCCTCTGTTATCTCTATGTTATAATTTCAGAATATCATTTTTATCTCTGATTTTTTTAAATGGCTTTACAATAGTTAATCTCGATTGTCAGTTTGATTTGCTTGAGAGACTAGAAAAGAACCCTTCTGAGAATGTCTTTGTGAACCATGGAGATGTGATACTAGGAGTCACGTCTGGTGTGTGGCTCCTTATCCAACATTCTCTGCTTCTCTGTCTCCTGAGCTAAGTCCCTCTTGTAATGTTTCTGCTTTGGTGTCAACTCACTGTGGTCTGAAATCATGAGTCCAAGTAAACATCTCCTATTTTAAATTATATGTGTCCTAGCAATCAAGGTCCCACTTGACCCAGCCATCACTCTGCTAGGCATACACACGAAGGAATTAAAAGAGTAATTTCACAGCGACATGTGTGCACCCATGTTTATAGCAGCTCAGTTTGTGATTGCTAACCCAAATGTCCGTCAACTAGAGACTGGATAAAGAAGATGTTGTTCTTTTATAGTATGGAGTATTACTCTGCACTAGAAATGATAAGATTGAGTCATTCACATGCAAATGGATGTACCTTCAGGACATCCTCATAAGCAAAATAAACAGGTCACAGATGTATAAATATCATATTTTCTCTGATATGAGAATATGAAGTTGTAAAGGAGTTGTAGTATGTATAGTTGATATTTCAAAGTAGAAAATATTTAAAAGGAAAGAGTGTGAGGGTAAATAATGAGGGGAAAATGAATGTGGTAATAATAAAGAAAAAAGAAAACAAAGATTGTGTATATGGGGGAGAATGCAGGGTGGGAGGAAAAGGGAAAAAATGAGAATCAAGCCATGTCATATTCTGGTACAAACTCTTAATGTTGAATGTGATTATCATGTGTATTCATAATGTATCAATAAAGACAATTTTTTAAAAAGTTGACCAATAGGGAATTTTACCAACTTCCTGAATAAAGATCTTGAATTTCGGGCCATTTTCCAAAAACAATGAACACATTTTTCTATAGTTTTATACTTCTGCCAATAAAAATTAATGCTTATTCCCTGACTGGTACTAAGAAAATGTAATTTCATTAAAAACTGAAATATGAAAACACATATTCTAATCACTCAGACTTACGTGAATGTAATCAACTTATGAATGTTGCTTTCCATTTAAATTTTAAGAAAGCAGCAGTGATATCAGGTGGGTAACAGACTTCCCACAGTCTATAATCTAAAGATGGAGCATCTGAAGAAAAGTGGAGACACTTGGAGCTGGAGAGCGAATGTGCCACTGGTCTGACACAGTTCAGGAAGTGAAGTGTAAAATAGGACACCAGTGACTAGAGTATAGTCATTTAGCATCTGTTCCAGTCATAGTGGTTCAGGTTGGACATCTTGTGAATGCAGAGACATAACATGATGCAGAGATACTTAAAAAAGCATAATCGCCAGTTTAATGGCTTGGTAAGAAATGAATGTTTAACCTCTAAGGCAAGAAACTGGGTTTGTTTTAACAGGAAGATTCTCCATCATCCTGAACTCATGACAACGTACCGTGACACAAAGATGTCCTTCATTCTAATAGAGACAAGGATAGTCAGTAGACAGTCAGTCATTCATTCACTCATTCTTCAAATCTCAACTCAAATAAGAAGTCCTCAAAGAAGAATAATTTTAAAGGGATGCATATTTGAATTAGAGAAAATAGCAAGTGTGAAGAATATGAAATAGGAGGATTTAATGTGCTTCATACTAGAAAATTACACAAAATAAGTGGAAGAAAAGATTATATGCTGAGACATCATGATTAACGACTAGAGGAATACTATATATTTTAGCCAACTCCTTTCTTATAGTAGTGGGGAGACAAATTTTGTCTGCATAGTTTTACTTAGGAAATAGGAAATGGACCATTTTCCCTAGACTTGTGTTCTGAGTTTATAATCAAATTTTTAATTGAGTTATTTTAGATGAAACAAATATAGCAAAATAATATGAGTGTGTGTGTGTGTGTGTGTGTGTGTGTGTGTGTGTGTGTGTGTGTGTGTGTGTGTTGTGTTCATTAGCATTAGGATCCAAGGGAAATTCAGTAGTTTAAAACATAGTCTTGGAAAACAGTTGTAAAATGTGTGAAATGTGAAATTCATACCATTCTTATAGAAAGCATGGGACTAAGAGTGAATGTGCCATAGTGGGAAAGAGAATGCTAACTGGGAGTCAGGAAATGTGGCTTTGACTCATAGATATAGACTGATAATGGATAAATGAATGACTATTCTCGAGTGCAAAGTAAATGAATTGAACTACACAATATTAAGCCTCCTTCCATCTATAATGCCTATTAAACTTGAGATCTTTGAATATTAACAAAAATTATACAAATGAACTTTTATTTGTAAATGAAGTTGATATCACATAACAAACCTGTTTTCTGATGTGATATACAGTGTTAATGAATCTATATTAACATTAATATCTTCTATTATTTCCATATAGCTTAGTGAGAAGCTGCATGAAGATAGAAAATGGAATTTTTTCTGAGTCTAAATATATTCTTAAGTAACACTGGAAGTTAGACACACAACTTTATTCCCATTTACTTTTACAAAAAAAATTTATTATATGCCTACTAGGTACCCGGAAATATAGCTATTGGAAAAATAGGTAGTTACAAAAAATGCTTTACATTGTTTGTTATTTTAATATTAATATGTTTCATATAATTCTTCTGATTCTGTCATGACACTTCCAGTGTTCATTTTGACCTTAAAATATAAATTAGTACAACTTTCAAATTCCAAAATGGGAAAGAGATTTTTAAAATTGCATGTATTGTGTAACTAATCTCCATATACTCATGTTTTAGCAACATTTGAAAATGAATCTGGCTATGGTTTTTGTGGAGCTGGATTTGAATACATGTACCTTTTGCTTTAGAACTTCTTACCCTGAAGCTATTCCGGTACAGAGCTGTTTAAACTAAACTGAAATTTAGGTAAATATTATTGGATAATAAAAGAGTATTATTTTCAGTATCATTATTTCATTTTTCAATACATTTTGATGTGTAATATGTAGGCAAAATCAAAATTAATATAATGGTATTAGGTGATTTTGAGCTATAAAAATTTTAAGTGTTCAATACAATTGTAATAATATGAAGTGTTTTTGCATATGGTTGAAAAATTTTCTAGGCTTATAAAACTCCAAAAATTGTCCAACTTCATTATCCATTATTTACTTAGTCAGGCTCATGGCCTTGGCTCCAGCCAAAGCAGACTCCATTTTCTTTGCTTCACATGTGACACAATAGCTCCTCTCCCCTTTCTCAAAGCACTTCTATCTGTAAAATGTTTCATATTTTTCTGAATCAATAAGACACATTACACATAAGAGGCACAAAAAAAGGTAGACTGTGTTATTTCTCCTGTGTTCGTTCCATCTTCCCACAGAGAGCCACACACTCTGCTGTTCTGCCTGCTGGGCCCTTGTAAGGAAGGAAAGGTGAGTGTCTCTCAAACATGCCATGCACTATTTTACACACACAAAGCACTTAGAACACAGGTGTTATAGGAATGAATGCAAAAGAGAGGGAATATTAATATATGTATCTTTCATAAAAAGGAAATCTAGAGACTCATTCAGACAATTTTAATATTTGAATTTAGCAACTAATTTTATTAATTTAAACTTTTCTGGAAACCCCCTGTGACCAAAACATTTTTCATTTAGCTTTATGGCCCTGCAATGCACTGATCAGAATTAATAAACTTACCCCTTATGATTTTTAATAATTAAAAATTTTGTAATAAAATATTAAAAATATGATAGATTGTAAGTTCAAGAGAATTTTAATCATAACTATAACAAAACAACTGGGTGACTTTGTAGCAAAATTGTAAGTAAATAACAACTTAACAGCTTTCCTATGACTCTGTAAGTGTAGTATTAGTAAATATTAATCATTCTGATGAGGATAATGGCTAACCTGTAATAAATGTTATATGTCACAACTTCTTCTAAGCTGTTTTCATCAATCAATTAATTTAATTTCTTCCAACAACTTAGTGAAAAAATATTTTATTTCTACATTATAGACTAGGAAAAATAGAATTAGAGAGGTTAAGAAATTGATTATTTTGCCAATGATGTGTCAGGAACACCTCTCCAAGTGTTATCATGTTCAATTCTTGAAACTGCCCGTGGAAGGAAGAAACATTTTACCAAAGAGAAAACAGAGATTTAGCAAGGTTAAACCATGTGCCAAAGATTACAAGCTAGTAAGTGATAGTGTCAGAATTTGAATATGGTTTATTTGATTTCGGAAAATGAGCTCTGATCACTAGTTACACTGGAAACACACAAGTGTGCATGGACATATAACACACATAGACAAATGTTTACACATATACACATATGATTGCATATATATCATGTTTATTATTTTGTAGTCACATAAGGCTCAGAATGATATAAAATATGAATAAAGGAATTTGGGCCCAAAGAAATCTCCACATATAACAAAGTAGGAAGACTCTTGTAAGTAGAGATTACATAGGAATCAATGTCATGTCCTATATTTAAATGCAGTGAACTATAAGCACAAATAAAACACAAAAAAATAACTTTTTGAGAAAACATGTAAAAACAAAAAAAGAACTGAAGGACTTATGCCTATTAGTCATTTCAAGGAGAGTCAGTATGAGGGAATCGCCACCAACAATATAAATATCGCCAATATCAACTTGACCTGAAGCTGTTTGGGAGCGAAGTGTCTCTGTGTTACTCTGTGCTTGTCAGACCGCTCCACACACCACACAGTGAAATGAAGGACCTGAAAATCACTAGCATGCAGAATTGAAGGTGTGATCACTGTCTATAAATATGCACAAGAGTGTGTGAGGAAAGTAGTTTATTGGTTTAATATGAATCTAAATGGAAGGCAAGGAATAGTAATTACAAATAAATAGATTTTTTTATAAAATCCAACAATCAAAGATATTTACATGAAGAACTGTCTTGTTGAAAACTCCAACCAGAAATATAATACTAGATGCTGAGATCATTCTCCAGAGAATTAGTAAATGTATAAATATGCTATATTTAATATGTCTTCCAAACCCCAGTTTTTATGCTTCCGTAGAGTTTAATATAAGTAGAATAAAAGAAAAACTTAAAAATTTAGCAAGATTCAAAGTAATAATTTTTAAAAATAGGCAAATTATTTGAAATAGTTTCTCAACTCCTTAAACAATTCATAATTAGCTTAACCTGTGTGTACCTTTCAGAAGATAAAAGAAAAGGAACCTTGTTGATTACCCCCAGAAAATAAGTCCTATTTTCCCACAATATGTTTTGAACAAACTTTTTAAAACTATCACTATTTCAATAGACTTCAGCTATGCTATTTTTTCTTATACATGCTGAATTTTCTTGGCCCTAAACATGAAATATAACATTGTTTTATGCGTCAAAGATAATACTTGTATTAATTCACATTTCAAAAGAACTTCAAGGATTTAGCCATGGGAAAAAACTCACATTTTTTTAAACTTCCTTTTAAGGAGCATAGTATATGTAAGACACAAAGAAAATGTATATTGTTGCTTTGGTTACAGAACGTTCCCTGTCAAAAGGTCTCCCACAACCCCACCCGACTGCTGTTCCTGGTATTCTCTGGCTCTCCATTATCTTTTGCTTGCTAACGCAGCTGAGTCGATAATAAAGGCAACTGAGTGTCGGCTTGAGACTGCCATGAAAACTCACATCCATATAAAGCATTTTTCCACTTTTGTTAAGCTTCTTATCACACACACACAAAAGAAAGAACTCCCTCTCTCTCTCCTTCTCTCTCTGTGCCTCTCTCTCCCTCTGCCCTTTTTAAACGATCGTTCTAATTTTATTGAGACTCTTTTGCTAGGGTGCCACACGGCAGTTCACTCACTATAGCAGAGTGAGCCCCAAAGAGACAGCTTGCAGCTATGACAAACCATTCCCACTTCTTATGTTAACATTTCATCTCAGAGGACTCTTTTCTCTCTCTGGCAGTTGCAAGGTACCTCTTTGTCTCTACTGCACTTACTGTGTGAAGGTGTGTCATTGAGTACAGTGAAGTGAACTTGAAATTGCCAACTTACAGCTGGCACGCAGTTTTCAAAATTTTGTTGAAGTTGACACCCCCTTGAGACTTGGACTGTCCTAAGCAGCAGTTTATTCTTTCATGACATTTCCCTTCTGAGACAGCTTTGGCTAGAGCCAATATGCCACCTTCTACCCCTGGGAGCTCGGGGGAGGGGGGCTGGTGATTTGATGGGATGCATTTGATCACACCCACCCTCCTCCCTTCTGTCCATCACAGGTGTCCTTTCTCATTGTTCTCACTTCTCTTCTGAACTCACTTGGTTCTTTCTAACAGAGCAAGATCTAAAATGCTAACTGAGGCAGCCTTCTCAACAGGAGGGTTTCCTAGCAAGAGAAAATATAAGGCATTAAGGCAGCCCTCTTACCAAAGCCATGGGCAAAATTCTCTTCTCAAAGTCCACTCCAAGTCCTTTGCTGAGAAAATCTTCATTAGGAAAATTATATAAAGAAGCAGCTGCTGTTTCTGTCCAAGGGAGGACTAAGCCTGCTGAATATCATTTAGACTGCTTAGGGTCAAAATGTGTCTCAAGACCCTTCACATCAACGTCACTTGGGAACTTGTTTGAAATTCAAATTCCAGGATACCACCTCAGACCTAAAAAATCAAAATCACTAATCTGTTTAACCAATCACTACTGCTAATCATGTTACAGTGAAGTTTAAACAGCCTAACTAAACTAACCTACCATCAAGTACAAATGTATTTGATAAAAATGAATCACTGGAATAAAAGCAAACAGTGAAAATGTTAGGAGGAAGTGAGGAGGACATGCAATAAAGAAGTAATAACACATAATGCCATAAAATGAGTTTTAGTCCATTGCACTCCCCAAAGCAGGACCACTTCATGTACTCGTGATTTATTTGAACAGTACCCTGATGTATACAGATAAACATACCTAATCAAGATTCATTGTTCCATTGTGGCAATTCCTAAGGTAAATTAAGATAAAGATCATATATTCCAATATCTGTAGGGTTTTTGTCATGAATAGGTGTTGGAGTCTGTCAAAATGTTTTTCTGAGTCTATTGGGATGGGCATGTGTTTTTATCCATGGATCTGTTAATATTCTTTTATACAATGGAGTATTCTTCTGTCATAAAAAATGATAAGATTGAGTCAAATGGATGCACCTTCAGGACCTCCTCATAAGTGAAATAAATAAGTCACAGATATATAAATATCATATCATTTTTCTGGTATGAGAAAATGAAGATGTAAATGAATTCTAGTTTACATAGTAGATATTGTGAATTAGAAAATATTTCAAAGGAGATGGGGTGTAAGGGTAAACAATGAGGGGAAAAAGAATGTGATAATAATAAAAAATGAAATAAAGCTGATGTATATAGGGCATGAAGGGTTGTAGAGTAGGTAGGGGAATGGGAAAAAATGAGAATCAAGCAGTGTCATATACTGGTACAAACTCTCAATGTTGAATGTGATGATGATGTGTATATATAATGTACCAATAAAGATTTGAATTTTTAAAAAAAAATAGAAAAGGAAGAAGTTAGATTATCATTATTTGCAGATGATAAACTATCCAAATAGAATATTCCTCAAACTCTACTAAAAGAATTATAGATTTAATAACCAAATCCAATACTGTAACTGAATACAAAGTCAACACTCAAAAATCAGTAGCATTTCTGTACAAAAACTCATTGCGAGAGAAACCAGGAAAACAATACTTTTCACAATCGCATCCAAAAAATGAAATATTTAGAAATCAATCTAATGAAGGAAGAAAAAATTTCTACCCTGAAAGCTATAGAACTCTGAAAAAGGAGATCCAAGAGGACATCAGAAAGTGAAAAGACACTCCTGGTCTTTAGGTAGGAAGAAAAAATATAATGAAAATGGCCATACCTCCAAATTGTTATATATATTTAATGCAATCATCCCTCAAAGAATTACAGATAACAATTCTATAACCAGAAGAGACAGAGATTAACAAAAGAAATTCTGAACAACAAAGGCAAGGAAGGAAGCATCACAAATCCTGACTTGAAATTATACTACAAAACTACTATGAGAAAAACAGTGTGGTATTGTCAAGAAAAAAAAAAGATGCAAAGATCAATAGAATAGATTAGAAGATGCAGAAACAATTCCAAATACATACATTCAGCTACCTTATCCCTTCAAT
The DNA here is from genome assembly GCA_004026965.1 of Petromus typicus. Classification (NCBI taxonomy): domain Eukaryota; kingdom Metazoa; phylum Chordata; class Mammalia; order Rodentia; family Petromuridae; genus Petromus; species Petromus typicus. Next base: position 22,481 of record PVIR01016233.1, on the reverse strand, counting down.
GGAGCCAAATATATCCACTGGAAGGTATATATACTCTTTAATAAATAGTGATGAAAAACTGGCTTTACAAGTGCCAAAGATTAAAGACCCATATGTCTCCATGCACTAAACTAAGATTGAAGTGAATCAAACATTTAAATATTTAAAGAGGAACACTAAATCTATTGGAAGATAGACATCTTATTTATCCAGTCTCCTCAAGGTACAATACTTCAGGACATAGGTGTAGCCAGACTATAAATAAAACTCTGATCCCACAGGAAATATTTTTTAAAAAATCAACAACTGAAATTGTATTCTATTGAAAAGCTTTTGCACAGCAAAAGGAATCACAACAAAGTGAAAGGACAACTTGTAGAGTAGGAAAATAATTGTCAGGTGTCCCACAGACCAAGGGCTAATATCTAGAATATTCAAAGAATATAAAACACCAGGCCCCAAACTTAAAGATCCAATCCAAAAATGAGCATCTGATATTAATAGACAGTTCCCAGATTTAAAATTACAAACAGAAAATAAACATATGAAAAATGTTCAACATCACTAGTCATTTGAAAGATGCAAATGAAAACACTGAAATTTTGTTTTACTCCAGAAAGAATGTCTATTATAAAGAAATCAACCAGTAACAAAGGGTGGTGGAGATGTGGGAAGAAGGAAGTCCTTCTCCACTGCTGGTAGGAGTGTAGCCTGAGCCAGTCACTGTGGAAATCAGTGTGGAGGTGTCTCCAAAAACTAGGAGTAGAGATTTCATTTGACTCAGCTGTTCCTTGCCTTGATATCATCCCAAGAAAATTAAAACTCTCATATCATAGTGATACATTTATATCAATGCAGTTCATAATAGCTAAATTTTGGAAATAGCCCAAATGCCTGGCAACAGATGAATAGATTAAAGAAAATGTGTGTGTGGTTTTTTTGTATTCAGCTAAGTGCTATTCAGCCATCAAGAAGAAGAGACTTGAGACATTTCTAGGTAAACAGATGTACCTCAAGACCGTACTCTCAAATATAATAAATCTGGCATACATGTTTTAATATCACATTTTTTTCTCCGGTGTGAGAAACTGAAATGGTAAGTAAGGACCAAAATGAATAAGAGATATTGGGGAACAGGGAGAAAATGCTCAAATGGGAAAGAAAACAAGGCAATGGGGATAGGAGAAAAGGATGATGATGAAAGAAGAAATAGCATAGAAGGAAAAATTTAAACAAAGATTTTGTAAATAAAAAGGTGAAGAGAGGCTGAAGGGAGGGGAAAGGATTGGGTGCGTACATGTATAAATTCTATATGATGAATATGATTATGTATGTATACCTAAAGTGTACCAATAAAATTAATTTAAAAGTAAAAGATAAAAGAAACATAATATTTTGTGACTGACAGTGGTGCGTCTTGCACATGGGCTCTACATGTTGCACCGTGCTATGATAAAGGGAAAACACAGTCCAACCTCAAGCATAGGAAGGGAGCCAAGACATACACATGCAATAATACCCCAAGGGACAAAATAAATTTAAAACATAGATAAAATGCATGGGAAAGGTCAGAAGAGTGTAAAAATCTTCTCCCGAGTCATTCAAGAAAAGATTTATGGAAAATAAACCAAGTCAGTTTACACAAAAAAGAAACATGAGGATAATAAGTAAGTGAAAAGTATACAATCTTGATAAAGTAAAAGACCACAAATTCTAGTTTTGGTCTTCTAAAGGGGTGAGACTTAAAAAATTCTTGGTGGGGGTGTAGTGAAAGAAACTTTAACCAGTGACCAGGAAGTCAAAATGATGTATTTCTAGGAGGAAACAGACACATCAAAAATCCTAAAAGTTTTTCTGCTGTTAGTCCAAGTTAATTCCATTTAAGAATTTAAAAATGAGCAATCAGAAATAGGTATAGTGTTTTATATACAATTTATATAATTACTGAGGCAACAAAAATGTAAAATTGAGTGCTTAAAATAATGGATTAAACAAATAAATATGTCACACCCACATAGGGCACTATCATTCTGTCATTAATATTGCATTGTATAACAGTATTACCGACATACATAAAATGACTTATGGTATATTAGTAGGTGAAAAATGGCAAGCCACAAAATAGTATCCGTGCTCCTGATGCTAACTTTTATAGGTATTTCTATATATGGACTATACTGAAGATAAATGAGTCAATATTTTATCCTTGGTTACTGTTGACTACTAGGTTATTTTTTCCTTATATTTCTGTGCTTTTTATATTTTCTAATAAACTCAGAATCAAATCTATCCCTTACCATGGCTCTGGTTTCTGCCTTCTTCTGTGACCTCATTTTATATTTCTCGGCCCCTCACTTTCTGATCTCCAGCTAGTCTGGCCTTTTTTTTTTTTTTCTTTTCTTTTTTTCTGCTCTTCAAATAAAACAAATACAGTTTGGTCTTGGAGACTTTGCACCTGCTGGTCCCTCTGCCTGAAGAGCTCTGCCCCAGATAACGGCATGACTGGCTCCTTCATCATTTTGTTTAGTCTTCCATATCCTTCTTAACCATCCAAACTGAAGTCAGCTACCTGCCCCGCTTATTTTTCCTCTCCTCATCTTTATGTCACTTACTCTCTGGGCATGTGTATTTGCTTGTCACTTTTTGTCGTCTCTAAAGTGCATGGTCCCTGGGACGGTAAGTTGCCTGAATTTCTTGAATATTACTGTACTCACTAGAGGAATCAAGAACAAGAGCAGACAGAACCGAACCTCATTGTACTATAATTTCCATACAACCCAAAGACACAGGATTTTGGCTGCTTCCTGGGAAGCAAGATTCTTCTACGTCAGGACTGGCTGCTAAGACAAAAACTTCACTAGGGCAGCCTCCTGGTATCATGGGGAGGTGGACACTGCTGCCTTTGACTAGCTTTGGTCCTCAGAGCTCCAAAAAGAAACAAGATTTCAATGAGCTCTATGAGTTGAAGTTCACAGCTCAGCAGATTGTGAACCAGTATGGCCCTTCAGCACTAATCAAGTTGTTCAACTTTTCATTGGTAAAACTGGAGTCAGCCAGCACCCTCCACAGGATTCCAAGGCCAGTAGCTCTGAGATCAGTCATCTAAGTCCCAAGATCAATTGGCCATTGATGAAGAAGAAGTTACAGGACTTAGCAGGAGAAGTGGATCCTCATGAACAGTTGGATGAGGATGTAGAGGAGATGCTGCTGCAAGTCTCTTTTGACTTTCTAGAGAGTGTGGTGATAGCAACTTAACAGTCTAGCTCCACCTGCAGTGCCAGTAGAACATGTGGACCCCAGGATTCAGCTCTGAAGATATCTGATCCTAAAAATCTTGTCCCAAAGAAGCTTGCAAACAGAATCTTGCTTCCCTGACGCGAAAAACAACCAGAAATAACACACAAGTCTAAGGTATGGATCTGCCAGGGTAATTGGAGATACTTGAGCTGAGATTTTAGTCATCTCACCCTTGGAGTGTTTTGCTTTTGTTGTCCCTGTTGTTTCAATGCCCTACAGAGAAGTATATATTTTTATTTGTATTTACTTATTTATTTTTGAAACATAGTCTCACTTGGTAGTTCAGGCTGGACCTGAGCTCAGCCTTGAACTCACAGAACCCTCCTGCCTCTGCCTCCCAAGTGCTAGGATTACAGGCATGAGCCACCACATCCATCACTGTGATATGTGATTCTGATTGATGATGGGTGTGAGTCTCCATGCCTGGCATTGTTGTACGTGGTTACCAGGGGGTCTAACCTGGTCCTTTGTGCTTGCAAGGCAGTTGCTGGATCATTGAGCTAAATCCCCAGACCTATATTTTTATATTTTAAAAAAGATCCATTTCACAGTGACATTGTGTGCCCATGTTTATAGCAGCTCAGTTTGTGATTGCTAAATCTTGGAAACAACCCAAATGTCCATCAACTGGAGACTGGATAAAGAAGATGTGATTCTTTTATAGAATGTAATATTACTCTGTCATTAAAAATTATAAGATTGAGTCATTCATACTCAAATGAATGTACCTTAAGGACATTCTCACAAGCGAAATAAATAGTTCACAGATGTGTAAATATCATATCTTGTCTCTGGTATGAGAAAATGCAGTTGTAAATGAGTTCTAGTATGTATAGTTGATATTGTGATATAGAAAATATTTAAAAGGGAAGAGAATGTAGGGGTAAATAACAAGAGGAAAATGAATGTGGCAATAATAAAGAAAAAAGGAAACAAACATTATGTATATAGTGGGTGGGGGATGCAGGGTGGAGGGAAAGGGGAAAAATGAGAATCAAGTGATGTCATATTCTGGTACAAACTCTCAATGTTGAATGCGATGATAATGTGTATCCATAATGTACCAATAAAGATTAAATTATAAAAAAAGTCAGCAATATCAAAAATGACTGAGAGGATCTACTAAAACAATACACCCTCTTCCCTCAACTTCTAGATCCTTTTTCCTGATATCTCAGAGAGGAGCAGTATACCTTCCAGAAAAGATTTTATTTGTGGTTTATTATCCAAGGGGTTGAAAACAGGTCACACATTGTGGTCTTACTGAGTGAGACAGAAGTAGCAGAATAGGTAGAGGGTCTAGTTTCTTTCTCCTCTGCCCTTTTTCCTGTACTTTGTAATGTCCCTGTTTATATGAAGTTGATTTGCCTTTGCAGAGTAAAGAAGTCAGTTATTAATTTTTTAAAAAGACTTCTTTGTCTAGAATTTTCATTCTGCTTTATTTCTCTACATTTCAATTTTTTACCCTAGGTTGTCAGTGTCTACTAAACAGGCACACAAAATAACAAACATCTGAGAAGTAATCATACATAATGTGGCCACATATTTATTAATACTTACTATTGTAAATTAGCATTAAAAAAAGAAAATCATGCGCCCAATGCATATTCAACCAGAAAGACTCCTTCACGGAGAGGTGCCTCGGGTTTGTTACTGGAATGTGATGGAGAGGTGGGAAAGGGCATTCCCCATGTATAGACAGAATTCACTGCAACTGAGCAAGTCTCATCTGGCACATACCAATGAGATTCTTCACACTGTATTTTGTTAACATGTTGCATAGTATTTTCACAGCCTCTATGATTTCAATGTTGTATAGTGAAGAACTTGTCTAGTGTTTGTCCTCTGGTCCTGGGACCCAACCTCATAATCATTAGACTTTCCCAAGTGATAGGATCATCTACATTATTTGTGGACAGGCTGGGAGAGCATATTGAAATTTATGCAAATGATGTAAGTCAGAGTGGAGCCCTAGATAGTTTCAGGATGAATTCTTGCCATACCAGAAAAAGCCACCATTAGTAGGTTGAGACTTTGAGTCATGTGATATCTGTTTGACTTTGTATTATACAAGAGAAAAGAGGGCAACAGATTGAGTTCAAACATATGGCTAGTTATGTCATCAATCCTGCCTACAGAATAAAATTCCAATAAAAACTCAAGCTAGAGAGCCTGGTTTTGTTACCCAGCACTTAACCAAAATAAATAAATAAAAACATCAAAACTCCATACACTGAAATTCAGGTAATCGTCTGGGTTACCAATAAACGGTAAGTTTTCAGAACTCTAACACATCCTGAGAATACAGAAACTTTATATGTGGGACTCTCTGAGATACTACTCTAAACACTTTCATTGGACTGACTTGATCTATATCCCTCATGATAGAAGTGTAATCTTAACTTTAACACTGTGAATTGCCCTAAAGAATTACTGAGAAGTGGAGAAAGTAGTGGAAATGTATTACCAGTGAATCAGAAGCACAGGTAGCCTTAGGACTCCAGATTGACTGATATTTCAACTGAGTGAGACTTAGGCAATTGTACCTTCACTCATGGTCTATGCCAACTGCAAGTATCTACTGTGAGAACCACAAGGCATTCAGTGGACAGAGTCTTGGTTCTTCATGGTCTTGTAACAATTTTTCTTAACACGTACACCTGTCAGAATTTTTAAAACAGTATTCTCATTTCTCAGATACTAATCACAGTTTGTACTAGATGCAACTCCATTACTAATTGGATAACATCATGTACATGAACTGAGGCTTAACCACCAAGAGATTTAAGATGTTCATTCTTCATTCAGAATCAGATTAACTATAATGTATACCTGAGATATTTCATGTGCTACTTAGAAATACAATTTCTGACTCTACAAAAGCTTTCATGTCCTCAAGTCTTATTTTACAAAACCAGAAATTATCTCCAAAATCTCACATCTCAACAAATTTTTAAAAGAGTAAAACTAAGTAGAGAAAAAGCAAATCTTAGAAAGATTCTAAAATGTCTACATGTCACTCAGGGGATGCAAGAGAAACCAAGCAATTGAGGCCCTGCGAGGTAGATAATAGAATTCTCATTAACTCCCAACATACAGGTTGGCACTGTATTAGGAAGAAGGTGCTGAGCCAGAACTCCCCTCGCAGTGTCACTGACCAGAAAATAGTGCTTCTTTACTTAACGTCTTCTTGTGGGTTTACAAACACAGACCATAACCACTGACCACATGGTCTCAATTATTATAACCAAGACCTTGTCTTATTTGTATCATTCATAATAATGGTAACAACTGGCTATTTGTTAAGTGGAAAACAAGTATAATCAGCATATTTACATCTTATTTCATTTCATCTTAATAACAGCTTTATTAGTCAACTAGTATTAGTCCTGTCTTTTATTGAGATTATTCAGGAAAGGCATCCAGTTGCTTTCTCTCTTTTCTTTTTAGACAATGTTTTTTTTTTTTGTTTTTGTTTTTTGTTTTGTTTTGTTTTTCTGTAGTTCAGGCTGGCCCTGAGCTCAACCTTGAACTCACAGCAACCCTCTTGCCTCTGCCTCCCAAGTGCTGGGATTACATGCATGACCTACCATGCCCAGCACTGTGGCATGTGTTTCTGATTGCTGGTGGGTGTAAGTCACCACACCCAGCATGACTGTATGTGGTTACTGAGGATGAACCAGGGTGCTTGCACTCACAAGGCAGGTTCCTGAACCATGAGCCCTGGCCCCCAGTTGCTTTCTTATGACTGCTGGGTTTTTGGGTTCTTAGCAGCTAGTCAGTTGCAGAGCAGTGGTTTAAATTTAGGGTTTCTTTCTTTATTGAAATCTTTATTGGTATATTACATATACACATCATGATTGCACTCAACAATGAGAATTTGTACCAGTATATGACAGAACTCAATTCTCTTTTTTTCCCCATTCCTTTACCCACCCTACCACTCCAGACCCCTGTATACATGAGCTTTGTTTCCCTTCTTTTTTATTAGAGTTTTTTTTTATAAAGTCCAACATCTTATACACTACATTATACAGAGAACAATTGTCCTATGTGAGAAAACTATGCCAAATGAATGTTCAGCAGTCCCTAGAAGATGTTCTCTTAATCTTTTTTGTTCCCAGCTATATCTGATTCAGCAATCAATGTTATTTTGCAGTTTCAATAAATATGCATGAGACAAGAAAATATTATCAGTCTGTATTTTAAAAATATGTTACTCTGGTCTGAAGTTCATTTAATACATACCCAGGCCCTACTTTTGTACATGAAAAGCATACTTAGAAGTGTAAATTGTATAGTATATGAACATCAAATAGATACACAGTGAAAAATATACAGGTGCAAGATGTGAATATATTTTTAGAAGTAATCTTTGATGTTAAATTTCCACTGTTTCTTACTCAATCTATAATTATATGTTTTCTCTAATTAAGTCATGGCCATCCAGCTCAAATTCACTGAGCTACCAAATGGAGCTTAATGTTCATTCCGTACAGCATTTATTTCCATATTTGTTTAAGTCCAATAGATCTATAATTTACAGATCTGGAATAGATACATTCATTTTCTGTCTTAACATGCACTTTTGTTAGTAGGTGACTGAACACTTTATTTTAAAGATCAAATGACACAGTGCATGTTAAGCACAATTTCGGGTATGTCATAAGGACTCAATAAATAGTAGCTATCCCCATTGTTGCCATTTTAATTATTTTTAAGCACTGACTGTACTTTGCCACATAAAAACTCAACAGGATCTATAGCACTAAGATGAGTACCATACACAGATGGCACTGAGATGCATACCATACACAGATGGCACTGAGATGCATACCATACACAGATGGCACTGAGATAAACCTGGATAAGCAACTGTTTTACCCCAGTCCACATAGCTAGACAGGTAGCAGCCACGCTAGCCTGAGAGCATCACTCTTCTGTGCTTCTGAGGCAGAGTAATGGAACTTCCCCGTTTTAAGAATAAGAAATCTTCTTTACCTTTCAGTAAAATGTCGTTCAGATCTTCTTCCAGAACGAAGTACTCATATACTTCATATAAGTTTATCTTTCTACTTTCAGGTCAAAGATAAGTCAATATTTAGGAAAATACTTCAGTCTTTGAGTTACTACTTGATACGAATTTTAAGCCACAGACATGGGTCAAAACTTGATCTATTGGTGACATATAATGAATCATTGTCATTACACATATTCTTACTGACAAGTAGTGTGAGAACTTTGAAAGATGTATCTACTGTTTGAAGCCCATTTGACACCATCTATATGCTCAAAAAATCATTTATTAAAGAATATCCTTAAAATAGAAATAAATGCAGAACAGTATATGCTTGAAAAAGTGGGGGAATCATATCCTGTTGTGGAGAATTATACCAGTACTTCCTTGCAATATTAAAAATTGTGCTGCCCCTAAAAAAAGAGAATTATCCCCATTATCAGTTTGAATTGGAAAGAAACCATCTGATGGGGCTAGACACGATGTGTAGAATCTAGTTGGATGCTGGTTTCCATGAGATAAAAGGCAGCTAATTTTAATCTAGACTTTTAAGCCTGTCCATGTAACCTCAGTGCTAAATCAGCTTTAGAAAAAAGCAATTGGGTCGATGTACGTACACTGCTGACGTTATAACAAAAGCCCTGCCATATTCAAATTCTTCTATCATGAAAGAAAAGATTATTTTAAGTAATCAGTCAAAAGTTTAAAATAAATTGCACAAGCCTTACATGTGTCTTTAGCAAACGGACAGAGAGATACAATTGTAGATTTAAATGAAATTTCTTTGGCAATCTTTCAAGAAAATGAAGAAGTATAACATGAGTGTTTTGTCAGGCTTTGCAGGTCTTAATAAATATAATATAAATAATGGCATTTCAGCAGCATCTCCAGCCACAATAATACCAGATGTTACATTTCCAACTCTTTTGTCCTGGCATATAATAAAAATAAAGAAAATCTTCAATTTATGAAAATAGAAACAAAAAGGGTTTTTTTAATAGACTATCAGTTCCAACACAGTAAGCTAGATAGCTTTGTACTGAACAGCAGTGTAGTAAAATGGAAAATAATAGCAGTGTAGATTTATTATATTTTGTTTTCTCTAAACTCAGCTAAACTTTAATTTTGCTCCATTCACAGTTTCAGAGGAAAACTGAAAGAGACATAACCTCTGCAATAGTTAGTGGCAACTTTCTATGAGATTGGAAATGTATTCACTGTGAAAATATTGAGTCACTAAGCCTTCAGACCGCATTCCAAAAGTCTACTGGGGACATTTCAATCAGGGGTGTGAGAATGTGACAACCGGGCAATTGGGGCTAAAAAGCTCTGTACAGAATTATGTTGGAGAATCTAGTGCCCTCCAAATGACCTCATGTACGGCCACGATATTAAGTCATAGAGAAACCTATTCATAAATTGAATATTTTTTTTCCAAAAAAGGGAAGAAAAAAGAAAGACTCTTGAGTTCCCAGTAAGAATGCTAAATTAACCTATCTCCCAATGGAATGATTCACTTTCATTTCCAATAGCAGTAAAGCCTATTGACCCCGTGGTGTTATCCTTCCCACTGCTCCTGCAGTAGTTTCTTTAATCTCTCGGATCAAAGATTGGTCAATAAAAATCATCTCTGCTTTTGTGGGGAGCAAACAAACTGCACTCAGTCTTATGATAATTGTAAGTTTTCACAAAATTCTACAGGAAGGAATCCCCCTGTGTTGTTATTAAATTACCAAAGGAAAAAAGCGTGTCTTCTACTTGGTAAGCCCATTTAAAATGCACTAGGTTTTCCAAGTTAAGGCACATGCTCCTTCTCCTGGGGCAGGGGGAATGTACCCCCCTCCTTCTAAAATTTTTTAAATGAATTTTGAATCAGTGAAAGATCTCTTACCAATGACCCTGAACACTGAAGTCCAATTTTTCTGCAGAAAAAAATTACATGGAGGTGTCATTTTGAAAAAAGAACATCAATATAAATGACAGCCTCAATATGAACTGCCCTTTGCAATAAAGGAAACATGCTTCAATCCCAAACGAAAAGGACAACTTCTTTGGAGAAGGAGTAGACCGTTTGTTTTCTCCATTAAAATTTTGGTCTACTTTGGTGAGTAGTCACAAGTTGCAGCAGAAAATGGGAATAATACCCAGGTTTTGATAGGTCTATGATTAGTCAACTGAATCTCGACACAGTTCATTAATTTATTTCATAATATATCATCCCAGTCTCTCCTGGGAGATTCATGAGTCTTCAGAATCATCACAAAATTGACAAATTGCTAATTTAGCAAGGTACGTATTGCCACTGGCAACCCCATAAAGAACTAACAATTTTATTCTATTCTTAATTGCTGGTCATAAGAAATACATATTCTTACCTGAACTATGTTTCCCTGTTTAAATAAAAATGTGATGGGAAATTATCACTTGGCAGAAGTAAATCTCAGGGAGTGTTCTGAAGGAATACTATCAGAAAAAAGTAATGATCAAACCAATGATATGATAGGAAACACAAGTTATGAGTGATGGCTACTCTAAGTACTGATAAATTGTTTATGTAATGCACCAGAAGAGAAGGGTTCATTGAGATTATGAAATTCTAGGACTGTTAAATACAGAATAGAGAACTGATTCCCAAGAAGATTGAATAAACTTTTCATAAGGGTTAGCACTCTCACAAACTTTGTTTTTAATTAAGAAGAATATTACTAGTAATATTTTGAGCACAAAATTGTCCCTGCTAACTTTTTACTTTTATAGGGAATTCTAAATGTGTCACTATCATAATGGGCCACTGTGCAAACAAATGAAAGCATTTCCTTTACAATCATCAGAGAAATAAGATTAAATAAACTTGTGAGTTACTATTATTCACCTCTGAGAAAACAGTTCATTAAAATGTTGTCATTCTTAAAAAGCTGTTACTAGGATTTTAAAAAATAAAAACATTTCAGAAAATTGGCTTTGTGGCTAAAAGGGATTGGGCTAAATTTTCAAATTAATGTCTTATCCTGATAGCTGAGATTTGGTTTCTTCTATAAAACTGGAAATTTAAAATCATTTTATGGCAGAAATTTAATATAAATAGGGCCTTAAAATGTTTAGAATCATTCTTGTTTCACTCTAAATAATTAACATTTACTGAGCACTTTTTAGTGCTCAATTTATTTAAATTTCAAAGTCCTCTGTAAGGAACACAGCATAATAACCACATCTTACAGATAAGAAAATAGCAGAGCTCAGAACTTACCCAACGTTGTGGGCATAGTAGAGGCAGCATTTGAATCTACTGCATCTTACTCAAGAGCATGAGGTATTGATGCAACTTGCCTACTATTTATGTTAGTGTGGGTAACATCATCTTGCGTTGAAAGTACTTGATAGTTGCATTCTCTTAACTGAGGGTGAAAGGTTGACTTTGGCCCCTCAGTGGTAATATACATATTCTAGGCACCCCATTCAGACATTCAGGGTCTCTAAATTTGTCTTCATTAGTAACATGTATCTATCTCACTACTGGAAAAGATCACATTATGAATATGAATATGCTAAATAATCAGATATCTTAGTAGATCATGTGTACCCTGGGAATAGTATATGCACCTTGACCCAATAATCCAAATGCTTTGTGATTATACAATATTCAGACTGTGCTTTCCAAAGCCAGGCCCCTGAAGAGCCTCATTAAATCAGACAAAAATGAACTCTTCCCACTCATACAACCAGACTTTCTTATTTGTACTTTTTGTTCAATCAGTAAGAATGTATTTTTCAAAAGATTCCAAAGCTTAATATTTAAAATCTCTGAATTATGTAGTCTATACCTTCTAGTCAAAGTTCAACTACTCTATGAATAAAATCAATTTTATCACACACTGAAGGAATTTGTAAATGTTAATTAATTTAAGGTAAACTACACTCTTAGGAACTAAAATAAGAAACTAATATTATAAGTTTTTAAGTTTGGGCAAAGTTTAACTAAGACATTCATTTATAAAATGCAATTATTTTCTAGAGAAAAGACATAGTAAGATGGTTTTGGAAACTACTTCTTCATCACTAATCTCACTTCATTGATTGGTTTATGTATGTATAATCTAGTCACTTTAATAAAGTCTTTGTAGATGATAGCACCGCAAAAAGTTTATTCCAAGTACTTCACTATATTTCTCTAGTTGCAAGAGTATAAACTAAAAGTACACAATATGATTCTTCCTCTAGGTTTTTGTTTCTATTTCTTCATTCATTCATCCAGAAATACTTACTGTAACTTATTAAAACTCTGTAGCAACTCATAAAGAAATACACACTCAATAGAGAGCCCCCAAAATAGGCAAAATTATAAAAAAATATAAACATACTTGCAGAGTTTGCAGTTTCATTTAATTACACCAACAAAACTGTTTACATAAGTGTGGTGGCTCATGCCTGCAATCTCAGCACCTAGGAGGCTGAGGCAGGAGGATTACCTCCTGTTTGAAGCTGAAGCCAACCCCTGAAATGTGTAGTTGACACCTTGTCTCAAAAAATTTACTGGAGTTTTAAATAATGTAATTTTTTGACTATAAGACTGATTCTGGGCCAGGAATTTAGCTCAGTGGTTCCAGCAAGTGCAAAGTCCTGGATTTAATCCTTAGTACGAGAAAAAAGAAAAAAAAAGATTTACACAAATAATCACATAAAGAGAAAATTTTAATAAAGAAAAAGAAGTCCTCTGCAATCCTGGTCAAAAATCATCACTAGCAATTGGTGTAGGTTCTTTAAATAATGTTTAACATGTGTGTGTTTTTTCTTTTAAATGACTGGGTGCTTTGTACATTCTCATTCTTAAATGTAACTAACTGAGGGATCTGGAGATTTTAGATTGCTGAACAGTCCAGGTCAAATCATGGCACACAGCTGCCCCTTCAGAGTCTCAATCAAATGCAAGTGAAAAGCTATGACTCAGCACATTTAATACAAGTATGAACAAGCAGAAATTAGTTACTCCAGCACCCTGACTACTTTGGAAAAGAAGTGAAAGATTTTTAGGCATACTCAACCCACAACTGACATAGACAAAAAGACATTCTTTAAATGTTCTCCTGAAATTAAAGTTTTAGGCATGAGATGAAATTAAACAAGTTTGGTTAAAATTTTCATCCTCCACAGCTATAATCTCCTCCTTCAATGGGTTTATTTCTTAAAGTAGCATAATGGGAGACAGTCTCCAAATCTGCAGCAGAACTTGTCAATTTTTAATGAGCATGTGAATAAGCTGTGGTTCTTGTTCACCTGTGGATTCTGATTTAGTAAGTCGGGGTGGGATGTGTGCTTAGGATGGTCAGTGGGGATGTGGCTGCTGCACAGATCCCAGCATCCAGCTGTCCGGGGATGAGACGCCTCAGACTCCTCCACAGGATCCAGGCTCTAAGCTTCTGGATCAGGGAGCACACTTGGAAAACAAGACGTATCGGTCTGTTGTGCAGGTGTGAATCTACTCTGCTGCTGCATGTTTGAAAAAGTTATTTTTAAAAACTCTGATTGCCTGTTTTCATTTACATTATTTCACGTATCTTCATTAGCAAGTCAGTGGGGAAAAGCAGTATCAGGGACAACTAACTTATTGTTATTTAAACCAGGAGCTTAAAAAAAAAAAAAAGGGAATATAACATGAGTTCTTTCAAAGCCAGCAGTACAGAAGCTGGAAATGAGGCTTCTGCCCAATAAACTAAAAATAATGACTCCCACCACAGGATGCAAAACTTTTTATTCCTATTTCTTTCAATGCAAAGTTTTCAAATGATATTAGCAGCCTAAATCTGTGGCTCCGACAGGTGAGTGTAGACATATCCTAGGAGAATCCATGCCTGGGGCCAGGCACAGATGGCTGTCAGTGATCCTGGTTGGCATTAAAAACCTCCTGCAGCATGAGGACCAGAGCAGAATATAATTTAGATCACATTGCAAACAAAATCAAGTGGGAGAGAATTTCACTTTCAAATTCTCATTCACCAAAAAACAGAAATAAACAAAAACAACCTATCAACATCACATCACATTCTCCTGAGGCAAACAATTGCATGTATGCATCAATTGGTTTCAGAGAGAGTTCTGTGAGCCAAGATAATTAAGTACTGTCCTGCCCGGAAGCAGAGGGATCCATAAAATGACCTCTTGAAGTCCCAATCCTATAATTTAGGAACTGGTTACAGACTCCTTCAAAATAACCACAACAGCGGTGATAAAGGGGCTAGGAGGCACTGGTCGCCAACAGGCATCAGACTTCAACCCGCTGTCAGCCATCCAAGAGTGTTAGCACAAAAAAATGTCCTTGCTTCTGACATCGGGAAACTCTTGAGTCTCTTTGATTCTAGTGGCAGTTCAAGGTAGATAGGACATTCTGGACAATCTTAGGACCTGAATAGTAACTACACTGTTTCATAAACAGACGTTGTTTAACTCATGATTTTACACAAAAGATACAGAATCAAAGGCCTTACAGTATTTTAGCAGATCACTTGGCCTTAATGATTCTAAACACAACTCTAATTTTGCAGTTATGCAAAATGCTATTGCTGAGCAATTTCTCTTTTCACAATACATGTGGTAAGTTTTCATAAATTGTACTTTATGTAATAATCAGTTTTCAAAGAATGGCAATCTCTAATTCTGACCTCTACACTTAGCTTAACTGACTGACTTTGTAATGTGCAGAGTGAGAAGAAACTTGAGCATGAAATTCAGTGGTGGGCCAGGGAGTTAGCTCAGTGGTTCCAGCACCTGTCTTACAAGTGCAAGGGTCCAGGTTTGATCCCCTGGCAACCACATAACAATACCGGGCATGGAGACTCACCCCAGCAATAACCAGTACCACATACCACAATGCCGGGCATGGTGGCTCACGCCTGTAATCCCAGCACTTGGGAGGCAGAGGCAGGAGAATTGCTGTGATGTGAGTTTGAGGCTGAGCATAAAACCAGCCAGAACTACAAAGCAAGACCCTGTCTCAAAAAACCTAAAAAAAAAAAAAAAAATCAGTGGTTCCACAAATCTGTTAGCTACTACTAAAAAGGGAATAAATAAGCTCACTTTCTATTAGGGTTTAGAAATGTTCACTGCTGACAGAGGAAAGATGTTAATATGGGACATGTGGGTGCTGGGTGAGAAGATGTAGCTCTGTATGATTTAAACCATGTTCTTCATTTCCAGATCACAATCCATAGCACAAACGTTGGAGCCCTGGGTTGCTATGTCATATCCTTTTCAAGCCCCCTCAACATTGCCTCGTGGTATTCAGTAGTTTATAACCTCTGTCGGTGAATCAGTCAGTGAATTCTCCTACCCTTCCTTCCCAGTAGAGAATACGATTTTGAATTAACAGCAACCTTTTGTTTTTCCCTCTTGAATTTACAAACTCTGAGGCTTAGTACTTTACATATAGTAGGACCTCAAAAATAGCTATAAGAAAAATTTTAAATGAATTTTGCATTTTTTCATATATACAAATTCCTCAAGCTAACATAGGTTCATTGACTGTATAATAAGGATATTTTTCAGGGAGAGTTCATATTTAGTCCTAGGATTGGTGTACCTTAAATATTAATACTTTTCAAAGGATTATTGGCTTTATCTGTGGAACTGATTTTTCATTGTCCTAGTATCTCAAACTAAACAAGCAAATTGGTCTCATATTATGGATGGTGAGAAAAGGATAAAGATTTCCGATTAGTAAAATTAATATCCTGGATAAACAGAGAATTAAAAGCAAGATATGTAATCAGGTACTTAAAATATTCTGCTACCTATTCAACCACAAAGTGCAACTCTGCCATTACAGAGAGAGTTCACCCATTAGCTCAACAATTATATTAATGGAAGCACAATTTAAGTCACATGAATGCCTAGGGATTTATTTTTAAGTTTACATATTTGTAAAAAGTAAGTATACAATACTTAAATGTATCTGTAGGCAATCATCATATAGAATGCTAAACTATTTATTTTTCATATAAGATATAACATTTTATTTTACTCTAAGAAATAGAAGCAACTCATCAGATAGTATCAAGGTTTATTTTTTAAACAAAGCACTCACATACTAAAAAACTGAATACTTCATAAAGAAAATAGGTTACTCTCCCTTAAAATTGCTTCTAATGTTAGCTGAATATTAATAAAATCCATAAACCATTAGTACATTATAGCGGCTTTGTTCTGAATTACATAGACCTTTTATGTTTATTCCTCAGTGAAAATGCATAAAAAAATGAAATCCACTCTAATTGTACTCTCTGAAGATAGCTGGTAAAATCATTTCTAGCAGCTATAAATCAATTGTAGTATTAAAATGACCTGCCAGGTGCATCTTCTGGGTATCAGACTAATTAAGGGAATGTATTAATTGCGACTATTCATCAACACCACCAACGTTGTTAGGTAACCCTTACAATGAATCTTTTTACCATATTATCTAGCAATAAAACTGCAGTTTTATAAAACGTGGAGAAAAAAGAGAGAGAGAAAACTAGGAGAATGGCTTCTGCTTCTAAATTTTAGTAAGGCTTCCAGAGTTGTAAGATGGTCCAAATAAAATATTTTCCTACACTAAATTTTATCTCATCTTCCTGCTGGTTTCCATTGGATTTTACTTTGTGAAATACAATAGTATATTTGGAAGATTATATATATATATATTAAGATATATATTATATATATATATTAAGATATATATCTTAATATATATATATAATCTTCCAAATATACTATTCCATATATTATATATATGGACATAAAACAGTATTGTACCTTGTGTGCATACATATATATATATATATATATATATATATATATACACATATCCACCCCTGGATGTAAGTCAATTAAGCTGCTGCAGTGGTAATTAGCATCAAAACAATGTCAGAAAAATGTAGGTTTTATTTTAAATGGTAAACTGAGTAGGCTTTTGAAATTAATTTCAAATGACGGCCATATCATTATTACATTTTCCACTGCTCAGGAAAAAGAAATGTAAAATCTAAGAAATTGTTACAAAACAAGAACTATTTCTTTCTTTCATTATAAGCCAAATTCTTGGGAGCAATAAGTGTTTCACTAGTTCTGAGACCAACATTAATTTACTTTATCATTTATCATTATAGGTTTTTGAATTTGGCTTTCTGTACTACTGTAAATAATACGGGTGGCAAAATGACAAATTCTAAGCAAAGGAGACTACAATTTTCCACTCTTCTGATACAGATCATGAGGAGACCCTGAACTAATCCTGAATGTCCTGAGCAATGAGTTTCAGAAACTGGTCCTCCGGATCAGGTCTTGACAACTCCCCCACTTCAGGGTGTTCCTGCCAGATTTCTACTCCAGAACTGGAGTGTGCTGTGTTCACAAGCTTCATGATATATAAGTAAGAAAGATAGCCCTCACTGTCCTAGCACATCTGACTTTCCTGTCGTACAAATGAAGAGAAACTGAGTCGTGGAGATCACTGGACACAGTAGCTCTCTACAGCAGTGATCCCTACAGCCCAGCAAGGACCAGTCATTGATTTCAGCTCTCTCTCCTGGAAGAGCCTGTGGGAACTTGGTCTTGACCAGTCAACCTCAAGCCAGGCCCGCGCTGAGGAACACGAAGCTCTTTCATCCTAAAGGGCTGGAATTTTGAAATGGAACTAGAAGCTCATCCGATTAACAGTCACCATAAATCTGAGGATCTATTTTATCCCTAGAAATAAGAACACTGCAAGTAATGGGTTATGCTTGGAACATCTACTTGGGAGGCTAAAATCACAAGCCACATGTCAGGAACCAGAGCTATGAGTTCATCTTGTTCTCTGCTATTCAAAGAGCTAAGAGATACGCAACAAACAGACTAGAGACTGAAGAGACAGACAAAGCTCCCCAGTCAGAGCAGCACTTCAGGAGTCCCTGGTGACAGCATGCTCCTTCTGTAAGCAGCCTAGCCCTCAGTGAGCAGAGCCCAAGGAGTCAAGATCTGCTCTGAAGAGGAGACACGCAGTCTCAGGACTGGGCACAACACTGAATTGAATTTGCCAAAGGCCGTATTTAGGATGTGCTATTTCTCTTGTGAAGTACCAAAATGAGAAGGGATGAATGAGAAGTAACTAAATACCCTGCCGGAGAAAACCTGAAATAGTTTCTTTGGGTTCAGCTCACAAAGTTACTATCAGATGAAAGTAACACTTTACTGCCTTTTACTGATCATTCTCTGTATCAGGCAGAGCAGTACTCCGCAAGTGTCTCCTTTTTTGTTTCACCATCATTATCACCTTAAGATAGAGGATTGATCTACAAAGACAACTCACTTAACATAATGCTCTCCAAGTTTCTGGCATGTAGTAATAAAAAGAGCAGGAATAAAACAAAGAAATAACACAACAAATTCCAAAACCACCAGAGAAACAAGGAGCACACCTATACTAAATCCTAAATTGGATGCTATGCTTATGCTTTTAATTAGGAAGCTGTGTTCCTAAATGTCCTTGTAAACATCCTAGTGCATTAATAAGAAATATAAATGTCTCAGGTATCTTTTTTACAGTCTCATTTGGGTTTTCTTTGTTTTATTTTTTGTTTGTCTTTTGTTTTGGGGATGCTGGGGTTTTTAGTTTGTTGATTTATTTTGTTTTTGAACAGGGCCATGCTATGTACTTCAGATTGGCCTTGTGATTATTATATATCCAGGCTGGCCTCAAACTTGCGGCAATCTTCCTGCCTGGGTCTCCCAAATGCTGTGATTACAGGTGTGCACAACCACTCCTGGCAACAGTCTCATTTTTATACTAACAAATAATAGTTTGCTTGGCCTGTATTTTCTAAAATTTTCTGTATATTCCTGAGAATACACTCATGCTTTTGATGATCTTAAATTTCTGTACAACATAGAACCACTACTAGCAAGATTGATGCTACCATTAAACTAAAGTTAAAATCCTTTATTCATGGGCCAGGGATTTAGCTCAGTGGTTCTGGGGCCAGCCTTGCAAGCATAAGTTCACAAGTTTGATTTCCAGTAACCACATACAACAATGCTGGGCATGGTGATTCATTCCCACCAGAAATCAGTAGCACACACCACAGTGCCAGCCATCGTGGCTCATGTCTGTAATCCCAGCACTCAGAAGGCAGAGGCAGGAGGATTGCTGTGAGTTTGAGGCTTGGCTGGACTACATGTTAAGCTCAGGGCCAGCCTGAACTACAAAAGTGAGACCTTGTCTCAAAAAAAAAAAAAAAAATCCTTTATTCGAGCCATATTCCTGCACTGTACAAAGCAAATGTGGATTTTTCAGATCTTGATTTATTCACGTGGGTTTTCACTTCATTTTGTTTAAGAATATTTTTCCTTCCAAGTATCTGAGGATTTAAGAAATGATATATTAATGGTTTTCATGTGATGAGGCAAATAATATTTGCACAGCACTGAGAAGTGAGTATAGTATGCCTTTCTGCATTCCAAATATAAAATCAAAACATAGAAGTGCAGACCAGGCCAGAGCCATGAAATCTAAACTATCAGGAATCCAGGGACAATAAACAGACTGTTGTGACTTACTAAAAATAAAGGACTTTTCTGTATTTAATGAAAACAATTGTATAGTAGTTTCACATGTTCATAATTAAAGAAACAAAGAAATTTGCTGTTTTGAAGAGCTCATTCACAAACAGGGTCACTTCTCTTATTGATTGTAATCAAGGAGAGAACAGGGAAGAAACCTGAAGTCATTTCAAGTTCTAAAGTAAATGGATTTGCATATTTCAGCTTGGAAAAAGAGATAGTGTTTTGATTTCCCTTCTCTTGATAGATTCAAAAAAAAGAGTTTCTTTATTTTTCAGACTTATTCACTGCCTCATTGTGGATAATATTGTTCCAGATACACAGTGAAATAAACTCCATTCGGAAAACACTGAGAAGCCATCCAGTTTTCCCCCTCAGTTCCTGTTTGACACCTGGGAATTCTCCACACCCAGAATAATTAACTCACTCAAGCTGACATTTTGCATGGCTCTTCATCTTTCTGTGTATATGTCAAAGGCACAATTTTCCCTGACTACACTCAGACACACATATAAAACCAATGGACATGGTGCTGTAAAAATATAATATCAGCACTCTGGGGGGCCAAAACAGGATTGAAAGTTGGTGGCCAATCCAGACAACTTAGTGATTTATCAAGACTATGTTTCAAATTTTAAAAAAGAAAAAAAAAAGGGTTGGGGAATGGACTTCAGTGTGAAGATCCTGTGTTTAATCCCCAATACTGAAAACTACTTAGCTACCTATGTCTCATCTTTTATCCACCATCCATTAATTCTTCCAAGCCCATCCAAGGTCAGATCCTATCCTATTCCTGTATGATGTAAAACACTTTTTCAGATATTTCTGCCTCCTTACTTTCCACTCTATTCTATAGGTAAGGGAATTTCTTTGTCAAGCATTTTGATCCTGCAGCTTCAATTCTCTGGTTCAGTTGTCGGGCCATAAATCCTCTGAAATTCAATCTGTGTTTCCAAAAGAAAGTGCTGTTTTCAGCAGCATCCTCTAGAAAAGATTTTCTCAGTGTTCTCAAGGAAGTTCACTTCTTGTTCATTGCCACCCCTGTATCTTCGCCAAAATTTTCCTTTATAACTCTTTGCACTCTGGAGATTACTTGTTCATCATTTGATGCTTCATTAACCTGTGAACTTCTTGAATAGAGAAACCATGGTTTATAAATCATAAAACCAGCACCCAGTATCTGTTTAGCATAAAGTGGCACTCATTAAAGGTTTGTTGGAATGAACAAAGTCTCTGTTGTCCACTATCAACTTCAACCTGTTGCATAGCCACACACATACCTGTCCTCCTCTCATGCTATCCAGTGAGTTCTGCTCACAAATCTACCCGCATTGAAACAAAAATTATCTTGCCTCCAAGTCATGGCACAACATTCTCTACACCTCAGTGATCTTTCCCCTTCTGTGTCAAGTCTGGCCCTTTCAAAATGGTAATCAATATTAATCTCATCCTTTTTTGAACGGTTTTGAGATCAACTACTTCCACAAGTCCCTTTGCCATTCTGGTTGAGTATGATCAGGATAATGATGAAGAATACCATTAACTAAGAGTCTACCATTCTAATTTATTTATATTGATTATCTCTTGTCTTTGCAACCAATTTGAAGTACAAAAGTATCTCCATTTTACAGATGCATCTGCTGAAAATGACAACAATAAATAATCTGTTAGCTTCAATGTTTTTTGTCACTGCATAGGGAAGTTTTATGCTGGAGAAAGTGAAATGAAGCATTTACTGGATCTCTTTTCAAACTGTACTTTGACCACTCATAACCTGTTCAGACACTTGGGTCTGATTGTAAGTTTGCTAATTTACAAAGAAAATATAAAGTCCAAGAATTCATTTTCCTTTTCATGCCCTCAAACATTTTGTGTTCTGAGCACAGTTATGAATACACAGCTTCAATGATGATGAAATCATAACTCTGTAAATATCCGATGAAAAGAGAAAGAAATACATCTCACTCTTACTCATCACATAGAAATACTTAACATGACATCTGCTATTTCACTTTTTATCTGGAAAAGCACTGGAAAAAAAACATTTATGACATTTAACAAACTGTTGGAATTCTTAGTCAACCTTGTGGCAACTACCTATTCTTACTTTAAAAATAAGATAAGAAAACTGTGTTAAATTGAAAGATGAGAGACTTTGATGACAGAAAAGTGAAAAAAAAAAGATAGTTTAGAAATCATAACATTATTTCTCTTTGTTTAAGGGAGGCTTTGCCAGGGTAACAGCATTTAACTCCTAGCAGCGTCATTTGCTAATGGAACCCTTTAGTATATACCTGGGTGATTGTCTCTCATGCTCAGAATCACAAGAGTAGATTTGACAAGCGTGATCTCTTAATATAGCTGTTAGAAACACTCATTCCTCACAGTCGCATCTGTAGGCTTAGTTAAAGCCCTCTACAGTCTTAAAATGGGCACCAAATGTCTCCTGTCAAGAATAAGCCTTAGCACGTAGTAATATAACCAAATGTTACAATTTAGCTCTTGACTACCCTGGAATTTTCCTGTCAGGGTGCCATTTCTAACTGGCTGGGTGACATTGCTTGGTTTGGCTTCCAAAGGAGCTTCTGGACATGACTGATCAGCTGGGTCCCTGCGGTGA